>JAQIXT010000016.1:0-133179 GCA_034700445.1 Stenotaenia linearis | reverse complement strand
ACATACACGTTAAACGAGCGTAAAAATCATAAAATAAAAATTATACATCTGGTGTATGTGTACAAACCGAAAAATAAGAATTATAATTACAGTATACCGTAATTTACTTCTTTTTTTTTGAATCTTTAGGAAATACTTAAAAAACACTGGACGGTTATTAAGAAAGCAAAGCGCGTTCTATTATGAAAAATGGAAATATTTTCTTTGAATTTTAAATTTTATGTGGAATTTAAATGTATTGATTCTTGTTTTTAAATAAATGCATTATAAAACATATTAACATTATTTGTGGCTGTAGTTTAAACTGTAAACTTTTTACAAATTTAAGAAAACGGTTGAAAAATTAGTAAAAGCTAAAATTTATAGAAATTAGCAATTTAGCATGTTAAAAGTAGGAAGTAAGATATTTTCTGCTAAAAAAAATGAAATATATCAAAAATTTATTAGCATTATTCAATAAATTTAATAAAATACCATTGGTTTTGCTTCCTTTATCCAACTAACGTACGTCGATAAAATTTTTGTACTGGAATCACATCAAGCAAAAGTAACATCTCGAAAAATTTTTTTTTTTGGCTCAAATGGCTCCACTTCTCATCGGGAATAATTTCTTTAAATGTTTTCTTTAATGTCCATCAAGGGCTGTCCACAAATTACGTATCATCGCGCGTAACATGCTTAAGGGAATGGGGGCGTAATGAAATTGTTACGGAAGTGTTACAGAGGAGGGAGGGGGTAGTTGGTCATGTGATATGTAACATTTTGTAGACCAAAATAAAATTTAAAAAAATTTAAAATGAAATTTGAAATAAAAAAATTCTTCCATAAAGTTAAAATTTAAAAGTATTTTCCTATAACAATTTAAGTTTTAGTGATCATTTGAATATTTTTGAATATTTTGTATATTTTTAGAGGGGGTGGGGTTGGGAACTTGTGTTACGTAATATTATGGGGGGGGGGGGGGTTCAAAGTGTTACGATGTGTTACAAAGGGAGCAAAAATTGTGTTACATAATTTTTGGATGGCCCCCTCACCAAAGTTTGATTGCTATTACATCACTTAATTTGATAATTTTCTGTAATAAATAAAGCCCATGGTCCTATCATTCAAATTTTAACCAAAAGTTGTGTTAAATTTATCATTATTGAAATGTTAAATCTTTTCTTGATTTTTTAACAAAAATTTATCTGTTTATCATTGACTTACAAATTATCTTTAAAGATAATTTGTATTTGTTCAGGCAATTAAGGATAAATTATGATGTGAAATTTAATTGTATGTTTAGCGTAGGTTTCTTTAATTATCAGTAAATTTATCAATTCAATTAAGTAACATAAAAAATTAATTTTTCCATTGGCACAGTATGAAATAAATTCTTTTAAGTTGCATTTCACATTTCTTTTAAACTATAAACTTAAAGCGCCTACATATGTCATTTTTGATTTAACAAATTTGATTTTATAAATCTATACATATTACGTCAACGATTTTCCTTTAACCATGTTTTCTGAACATGTGTTTGCGAATTTTACTCCCTTCATTAAGACTTCAGTACATTCTTCAAGCGCTTTGATGCATGGCGTGAAAATGCTGAAGAGAATGTAAAACCCTGCGCAGAAACTCGAAATCCAAATTCCAATGAAAATGAGGATCAAGAACCAGAGTAAACTGAAGCAAAGCGATTGTGCACTACCGCCTGATCCCATATTGATGAGATTAAAAACTCTAAAAATCAAAATCAATTAAAATCGCTGTTCTAGAGTACAAAAAAACAATCATACTTACTGGGAAACACAGAATAGTGATTTTGGTAGTGATGAGTAAACTTTTTTGGGCGTATAAAAGTTTGCTAAAATTTATCTAGGTCATCCTAGAATTTATCAACGATACCATGTGACGTGTGACTCAAACGCAGCAAGGTCACGAAAAGATTTTTATGCTTATCGTGCGTTTTTCTCTTCTTGCCTGACAACATTGCCATAAAATAATGTATGATGTGGAAGTCATATTTTATCGTCATTTTTGTCTGACCCGATTTGCCTAATTGCCTTCCGATAGTTATGTAACTTCAATAATCAGTTCAATTCTAATTTCAAGTTAATTCTTTCTTGACTCCAAACTAGTTATTTTGCATGCTTGAATTAACAGTGAATTTTTGTATATTTGTTCAATTTTCGTAAATATCGAAATTACCCTAGAGATTACTTGTTGAATGCAGAGTAGTTTATTGTGCTGCCGTCGTGTCGTTTGGCGCTTGCTGGCTGCTGCACAAAAATCGCCTTGCGCCAATTTGAAATGGATGCAAGTCTCGAGGTGAGTGGCTTCAGTCTTCACTTCTACAGTTCAATTATAAAATAAATTTCCGTTTCAGGATGATTTTTTTGGTGATATTTTTGTCAATGAGGCACAACCGACAGTTTCAAGTCAGGACTCTTCGGTTCCTACGAACAGAGTTAAAAATCCACCATCGGAGCAATCAACTTCACAGCGCAGATTCCGTCCCGTTCCCGTATTTTTAAGCGGCAATATAGATGACTTTGATATAGATTTAGATACTGATTTGCCTGATTGGTCTAGCATTAAGGAAAAACATTCAAAAACAAAAGAGTTGTCAGCTGAATCTAAGCGAACAAATTGTTCCAAAAATGTCTGTGATTATAGTGATTCTTCAAACAGTTCCCCGAATCTTTTAACGCCGTCAAATAGAAAGGAATCGCGCAAAAATAGTTCTCCGAATCTTTTAACGCCGTCAACAAGAAAGGAATCGAGTGAAAATAGTTCACCGAATCTGTTAACGCCGTCAAATAGAAAGGAATCTAGCAAAAATAGTCATAAAACTCCTGTCATAAGAAATCGAACAAGCATGACTGAAGTTTATGATTTCGAAGAACCTGAATTGAATTTTTCGTCATCAAATGATACATCGATTAGTACAAATGGGAGAAAAAGAAAATTTCCTGGCCCTGCTGGCTTATTACCCCAAATCGTAAGTCCCTTGCAAAAGTTTGCTAAATAATTTTGATTAAATATTTTGAGTAATTTCGTTCAGCCAACCGATCAAATTCGTAAACTTTCCCAATTCGTAAAAGTTAAAAAAATTGAAGAGAGTTTGGATTCAAATTTGGAATCAGTTGTAAGTTAATTATTAAAAATTTGTGATTGTTAAATTTTTTATTTTAACTTTTATTTATTTTTATAGGAACTTCCTTGCAGTCAGGTAGATGAAAGTGATTTTAACCAAGGACCCTGGCTACAAGCAATGCGAGATCTTCGCTTGAATGATTTATCAAATTCATCGCCACTATCTAAATATACCATTTCGTGGCTTCTAAAAAAAGTACTACGAATATTTAATGCATTTGTTTTAATTTAATGACTATTGACATTATCATAGGCAAATTTAAAACAACTGCCAAACAGCAAGATGCCCATGTTAGTTGCAGTAATTAAATCAATCAATATTAAAGCTACTGTTGCTTCAATTATATTAAAAGATAAAACAGGCGAGTAATTGTTTGTATTTGTAGTTTTTATTTTTCTGTTTTTTCAAAATTCAAGTTGTAATAATTATTAATTTGAATTTTCAAGGCGAAATCCCAGGAACAATTATTCAGGAGTTGATAGACGAATATATTTCTATTTTGAAAGCAGGAACAGTATTAGTATTACAACAAGTAAATGTCTGAATAATCGAAATGCATGAAAAAATTTTAAAAATTTATATTCTTAAATTAGGTTAGTGTTTTCTCTCCTACGAAACGGAAACATTATTTAAACATAACGCCAAAGAATATTGCATGCATTTACATTACACGTGAGTATAATAGGATTGAATGCATGCAGCTTGAAAATGGTGATTTAACTGAACATTTAATTGATATTACAAAACGTTCAGGTAAAAATATTCAAAATAAATTTTATATTGGTAGTCAAATTATTTATTTTTACATTTTAGAATCTCTGGTTAGAGAAGATCACAAGCGAGTGAATTTGTCACCTGTCAATTCAAACGTCAATTTTCGTCAGACGATTAAAGCCCAGCAAATGTTTAGTATTGTTGAACCTACTAGTTCAGCCAATAACTTACATTTGAATACATCTAAAGCAATAGCAGATGATGATTGGGGAGACGATGATTATGATGAAATTATGTGTAATATTGATGAGCAACAATTAATTAACGCAGTGTATAACATAAACTAATTTATGTAAAAAAATAAAGTGAATAAATTCATAAATAATGTTTTTTAAATTTGAAAATTGTTAATTTGAATGGATCTCATTTCTTCATCTTTTTAATTTTAAGATAATTAGAAGAATAAACGGAAAATACAAGTGGAAAATTTTGAATTGCGCTCACTGACTAGTTGCTAGGTAACAATCACAGAGACCAATTGCTGAAGGCGATGGAAAACATTGACCTTGACATCCCACGTTGCAGCTCCTCTTGTCCAGCTCACCGGTTGCTCCTCGAACTGCTCTGACAACAGCAAGCGAACTCGTTATTTAGCATTGTCACACAATAGTTCATCTCTACCATTTCTGGTTAGTTACCTAACTAATTATATAGAAAATTAGCCTAAAATACTCACAATATGGTGATATTGATACTCAGGTGATACTTCGTAACTTCAATATGTGTGGAATTTGGGCTGTTTTTGGTCGAGATGAAGACATTTTTCAATATTTTGCCATTGCTTACAATCAAATTCACCATCGCGGGCCTGATGCTTGGCGAATTGAAAATGATAAAAATTTTAAGGTACCGGTATAAATAATTTTTGCTTGCAGAAATGATGCAATGTCAATGTCAAATGTCAATTCTAGCATAGTAATTTAGGATTTCATCGTTTAAAAATTGTTGATGATTTGTATGGAATGCAACCTATGAGAGTTAAGGCTTTACCACATTTATGGTTGCTGTGCAATGGGGAAATCTACAATTGCGAATTGGTATTTTTAATTTATTTGTAAATTATCTTTATAATCTGAGGCTGATTTACACGTATTAGCTTAGAGATCAATATGTGTTTACTTACGAAACACGTTGTGACGTGGAAGCAATTTTGCATTTATATGCAAAAGGTGGAATTGATTTTTGCGTAAAACATCTGGATGGAGTTTTTGCCTTTTGCTTGTTGGATGTGGAGAAAAGAAAAGTTTATTTTGCAAGAGACACCTTTGGCGTTCGACCTGCATTCAGTCTTTCGAGTGATAATGGATTTTTAGCTGTTTGTTCAGAAGCAAAAGGTTGTGATATGAATGAATTTCGTAATTGCATAATTTGTAACGTACACGTGTATTGTATTGCAGGCTTGATTGATTTGAAAAAAGGATTGAATGGCAAAAGCAAACTTCAACCTTTAACTCCTGGATGTTATGAAGAGTACGATTTGAAGGAATTTGACCGAGTGAAATTTGTTGATAAAGTCCAATTCCACGAAATTGGAAAAATGCCACAGCATGTGTCACTAGTTCCTTGGTCTGGTTAGTTACAAATGTCAATGAAAATTAAAATATATTTGAAATTAATAAAGATTTGGAAATCCACTAGATCTCGAATTTTCGACCATCAAGGATAATATTCGCAGACTTCTCACAGCTGCAGTTAGAAAACGTCTTATGGCTCACCGAAGAATTGGTTGTTTACTGTCTGGTAAAATATTACATCAAAATAATTAAATAATTTATTGTATAACTTATCAGTGTAAATATTGTTTTGCAGGTGGTTTGGATTCAAGCCTAGTCGCTGCTTTACTTGTAAAACTTGCAAAAGAGAGAGGACTCACGTATAAAATTCAAACATTTTCAATTGGAATGGAAGGAAGTCCTGATATATTAGCTGCTAGAAAGGCAAGTAAATAAAAAATCGAATTCAACCTAAAATAATACGAAATACACAGGTTGCAGCTCATATTAAAAGCGATCACCAAGAAGTTATTTTTACACCAGAAGAGGCATTTAACGTAGTTGATAAAGTTATCAATCATTTAGAATGTTATGACATTACCACAATTCGAGCGTCAATTGGTGAGAAAAAAAATAGAATTTATTTTAAAAAATAAAATATATTTCCAATAGGAATGTATTTGGTCAGCAAATATATAAATACAAAAACAGACAGTACAGTTATTCTGTCTGGAGAAGGTGCAGATGAAGTGGCACAAGGATACATTTATTTCCGAGACGCTCCATCAGCGAAGGAAGGTCACGAGGAAAGTATGCGGATTTTAAAGGACTTGTATTTTTTTGATGTTCTGCGTGGAGATAGAACAACTGCAGCCCATGGGTAAAAAGTTCAAAAATTAATATTATGCCCAATTTAATATTGAATTGAAAATTTATAGATTAGAAATTCGAGTGCCATTTTTGGATCACCAATTCAGTAGTTATTATCTTCAAATACCAGCCGAATTGAGGCAGCCTCAAAATGGAGTTGAAAAGCATTTACTTCGCTCTGCTTTTGATGGAACTGGTATTCTACCACATGAAATCCTTTGGCGTCATAAAGAAGCTTTCAGCGATGGTGTGACAACAAAGAAAAAATCGCTTTTTCAATATCTTCAAGAAAGCATAGAACCACTGGTAAAACAAATCCTTTTCAATTCCTACTTCGACTTTTAAGAATAAAATCTTTCAGGTATCCGACGAAGAATTCGCTAAAGCAAACGAACTTTATCCCGAAAACACACCACCAACCAAAGAAGCATTCTACTACCGTCAAGTATTCGAACGCTTTTACCCTGGTCAAGCAGCTCTGACGCCATATTTTTGGATGCCGAAGTGGACAAGCTGTAAAGATCCATCCGCTCGATTAATCTCGCATTACAAAGCCGATGCTTAAATTTGTTGATTCAATTAATGGAAATAAAGTTGCTCAAAGAAATAAATGAGGCATTCTTTTAACTAGAATAATTTAATTTCATGGTAGAAAAGGGAGAACGCATGCATCATTTAAGTTTTTCTGGATGAGTTGAGGGCTGAACAATTGCCCTGGTTATTGTTGCACGACTTTGTTTTACTGTTACAGCTTTCTCCATTTCATGCTACCATTTTGTACAAAATAATGTGGTGCGAGGTTCCACTAGAAAATTGGGGGCTTTAAAAAAAAAACATTTTTAAATCCCTGAAATATTTTTCCCAAAAAAAAAAATTCAAATGAAAAAGAAAAAAAAAACAATAAAATTAAATTTGAATAGGTCTTTCTACAATTGTTGAGGTAGATACGGTAAACCAAAACCAAATACAATTTACAATCCATTACATTATCAATCATCACATTGAAATATTACAATTTATGTTTAGTTCAACTTGAATTTTAAACAAACCCCCATTTTCAGACCAATTATTAACACAAATACAACTTTTTAGTTTTCGAATAATACAATACAGTACCTTTTGGAATATTGAAGGTGGATTTTAATTGCTAACACTATTTTTTGGCTTGGCTCAATTTCCCCATTCTCTAGAAGATATCCTCACATACTGTAACTACATTTAATTCTTTATCACTACCTGGTGAAATATAGTTAATAAGTAAAAAGAAAACAGACTAATTTATCCTCAAACTACATTTTTTCCCTGTTTATGAAAACTCTTGGTAATAAAAATATTTCAGAGAATTGCAATTTTACAGAAATTTTTGGATGACAAAAAACAAAAAAAACAAAAAAATAAAATGAAACAAAAAAGATTATCCTTGTTGCCAGAAGGTACAAACTTTTCTTTCAACTTGGCATTAAGGGAAATTAAAATCTGTAAATACATAGTTTAGGACAATACAGAAGCTATCTACCTATTTCTCTTTAGGATCTAGTAAAACAAAAAAAGAAAATCAAGTTAGAACAGTCTCTTAACGGTTATTAAAAGTGAACATGCAAAATTATTTTATTTTTGTATACTATCAAATTCATAATAATAATAAAATAAAGAATTATTGAAAATTAAAACTACATATTTTAGATTAGTTAGAACTTGGAAAAAAATATTATGATACTGTTCTAGCTTTACATGGGCAAAGTTGTATTAGTTTTATAGGTTTCAGTTACAAAACTTTTTGCATACATCAAACACTCAAATTCATGTTACTTTAAACACGCCCAATTGGATATTTTTAAGTTCATGACAAAACTAACAAAAAATTTAACCATTAAAACTGAAAACGGAAAAACTAGAACACAATTACAAATTATCTCAAAACGTTATAGACTACAATATTGTAGCAACACTTCTTTTTTAACCTTTTTTTAATGTATAGTAAAAAACTTCAAATTAAAGTTACTGAATTTCACTCTAACGTACAATTCAACTTGGTTAAGATGATTAAACATCGTTTGAATATTATTTCATCCTTTAGTCTTTTAAAAACATTGTCTGTGTTATTGATATTGGTGTACCAATCTGAGCCAAGCCGAGGAAGGGAAGGTAAAAAATAAGTTTTAAACCTTTCGATGGCAACTTACTCAGAGGTTTCTGATGACGCAACATTTTATATTTAAAAAATTAAAAAATTAAAATAAAAAAATAAAAAAGTCCCTTTTCATCCCAACAGACTCATACGGAATGAGGTAGAATAGACGATGAGCTCATCCATTGAAACATTTTTAAAATCTACAAAAAATGGGACCAAAAACAAAAAAATACAAAATTTGGAAAACTAAAATAATTTACAACAATTGTTCAGTATACTTTTGCAAACATCATAATATTAAAAAATATAAACGAATTCAACAAAAAAGAAAAACCTATTGGGGAAAACAAAATTATATGCAATGATTGTACCACACTCAAAAAGGAGTGATACTGTTAACTGTTGCTATAGTTGTCGCAAAAAATTTCATTTTTTTAAACCTGTTCACTCCTGGCTTGCTTTATGATTCAGTTTAACCTTCTAGTTTTGCACACAATTTTTTTGCCCATTCTGCAAAATTGTTTCCAGTTTTGTGTGCTGAAAATTTTCATCCAGTATATACAACATATATAAACTGACCAAAACAAAAATAAACGATTCGTTTGCTGTTTTTCAAGAAAGTAGATGGTAATTAATGCAAACCTATACAAGAATGTGTTGGTCAGAAATGGGGATGACTGTATTGCTCGTTTTTGGCCATGGCAAAATTCTGTTTGCAGAAATTGGCTCAACATTGACATAAGCAGTCTGAATATTTGTTAATAGACACGGTATTGTTTACGCAGTTCACATGTTCTCCAGTCTTGTTTTAAAAAACGCGTTTCTCCCATCATTTAGATTGGGGTTTCCTTTTTTCAGATAACTAGTTTGAAAAAAAAATTAAAAACTCAAAAACAAAATGAAAAACAAAAAACAAAAATAGGCATCAATTACTATCAAATTGGTTTCTTTCTCTTTTCCCCTGTTTTGTATTTCAATATCCACCTTCAACGTACAATACATAAAAAAGCATTTCTCACTTGCCAACGTACGTTTTAAAGCCTGTTGGGTGTGCACATTTCCTAGCATTGTAATAAGGTAAGAAGAAAAAAAAAATGAAATGTCAAAGGGCTGAACAGAAACAAAAATTCATACCAGTTTTTTGCTTTACTTTGGGTCAATCTCTCCCATGTTTGAGGAAAATCGGGACTGAGGATTAGAATAATGGAATCGGTTCGGCCTTTTCTATACTTTTCATATATCTTTTTTTTAATTCTTTTTTATCTTTTAGAAAAAATCAGATATTCATAAAAATCCTAACAAAAAGTTTCTCCCAACAAGTATCAAAAATAAACTTTGGTTTTTTTTCTTTTTTTCTTTTTTTTAATAATTTCTTATAAAAAATGACCATGATATATCTCAACAACAATGGTCCTAAGAGTTACTCGACTAAACTAAACAACAAGAGCAGCTGCAGCGATTCAGTTTTCGTCCCTCGTAAACCGCTTTGTTTTAATATAAAACTACATTTTCATATAGTAGACCCTCTTTGCAAACGATTGGAGAAACTTTACACACAAATGTACAAAAATTTGAGGGTCACACATCACCCATAAAATTAGATAAAATACAATATGCACTTTTTTAATAATTTTTTTCATAATTTACCCTTTTTAAAAGATTTGACATGATGCCTTTCCACAAAGGTGGACGTTTAGTTTTTTCAACAGTTTGGTACGTATTAAATGGATTATACCCATTGGGTGTAACCTCATAAACAGGGGATAGAAAGTTATTTTCTTATAAAAGAAATAAACTATTTGAGTGCTTGCCTTTTTCTTCTTTAAAATTTTTTTTCTCAATATTTTTCCGTTTTTTTCTTTTTTTCTTTTTTTTACAAATAGAAAATAATCAAATTTTGTAATCCTCTTTGGTATGAACAAATTGAGGTATTTCTGGCGGTGACTTGCCGTTTGTGAAATGATTAAAGGTATGTCAGTTTTGGTCACCACGCTGCCCACGTCGCCGTTGAATTTGAGGCGGCGCTTGGGTTTGCGTGATCATGGCACGGATTCGACGTTGTGCAGACTGTATTTGTTTAAAAATATACGTTTTAATTTAAATTTTATACTAGTTTTCTTTATTTCTGAATTTTATTGCACGATGATTTGCATCAAACAATTATCAGCTTTAAGCAATAATTTAGATTAATTTTTTTAAAAACGTTTAAGTTATGAAACAGTTGTTAAAAGCAAAAAGCAGAATCTATGTGCAATAATTTACAGAAATACGACATCACTTTTCGTTACCTGAACAGAGTAAAATGGTCCTATGATGTGTACTGATGTTTCTTCAGCTGACGTAGTTTGATTTTCTTCAGGTAACTTGATTATGGAACCTGTTACACGTTGTAATTCTCTAACCTGAAGAAATATCAACACAAAATGTTAACTGTAAATAGAAATATGGAATTTATATATATAAAAATAAAAGCTGAAACTTTTTTTCAAAATGCATTTTCAGGTCTAATCTAATACCAAGACTGCTTTCGCAAAAATTTATTATTCAACTTTCCTTTCTGGGACGAGGGGATGAGGGGAGCTTGAAAAAAGACTAGAAGATGCAAAGTCAAGAACCATGACAATGTTAAAACTATATACTGAAAATAAAAAAATCGATTTTTGTAATGAGCCTCCTGCCAACCACAGAAACAAGCTGGGGCAGATGGAATTTGCTGTTCCTGAGGAGGGGGACGGGGAAATGCCATGCATTACTGATTTTACAATAGAAACAGTCAGGCAATATTGGGTTTGTCAGTTGAGAGCTAACAGTTCGACGATAATTCCAGAGGCAGAATTTAATAAAACGAAGGGGTTGTTGCCCCACCGATTAAAAAAAAGAGGGCAATAACAGCGTCGAATACGATTTAAATTAAAACGATGTACGAGCTGCCCTTTATTGCCTCAGATAGAGACAGCAAGGTAGCTTAAAATAGTGTAAACGCAACATATAACATACATTCTGTCCGCCTTTGCCAATTATTCTTCCGACTTGGCTCGATGGCACCATAATTTCAACTTTTAACCTAACATCGTCTGTCCCAGCAAAACCTTCTTCTCTCATTTTTTCGAATATCAAAAATTGAGCCTTAAAAAAAAAAATTCAATTTAATAACACCTCAAACAATCATTTTTAAAAAACTGACTTTCCACTGCGCTTCTGGTGTTCCTACTATGGTAACCTTCCTTTCTGTTGTATGATCTGCAGGCTCATCTTTATTTAAAGGAGCGATCTAAAAACGAGAACAAATTAAAGTCAACCTAATTTTTAACTCACAATAAACTAACTTTGACAGACGCTCCTGAAAATCGGATGATGTTACGTATGTGTGTGCCTTTTGTCCCAATAATAGCTCCCACGGCGGCGTTCGGAATATACAGAAAGGTAGTTTCCTGAGGCGGTGCCTGCTGAGATGGTACCATGGACCCCGGGTACATTGTGGGCATATAACTGCCAGAGCCATATACCCCATATGGTGCTGGACCTCGAGGAAAACCAGCCCCGAGTGTCGACATCATAGCCATCGGATGCAAGCCTGGAAACATCATCGTTTGCGGCTGAAATATAACACATTCAAAATTAGAAAAAAAAATAAAAATAAAAAACAAAAACTTCGCTCCCTCCCCCGAAAACCGGATAAAATTAACACAACCATACATAAAGTTAATACAGTCTTTAGTAGACATTTGGTTAACATGACAGACATTGAGCATTAACTGTTTCAGCCCGGTGGTCAGGGGCTCCATCCGTCTCTTCTGAAAAGGCACCACCTCCACCTACTAGTGGCAGATCAGTACCTGCAGCAGGCCACGCTGCTGACAACTCATCATACGAAGTTGTTACACACGAAGAATTCAAGGGCATTGAATTACCTCCGCCAGGCTGAAATAGTTAAGATGTCAATAAAAGTGAAATAAATGATTAAAATAAATGTTCGAATTCGCACGTGATTTCATGAAAAAAATACGCCAACGATTAATATTAATACTTTACCGTAAATGAAATTTAACTTACAGCCATTGCAGCCAAGTCGTTTTCATAACTTTGTCTAAGTTTGGCACTAATCATTGCTTCAGCTTTGGACATGTTTTCAACAGTGCCTTTAATCGTTATAGTTCTTTCAAGGTTAAAACTATTGACGTCGTGAATACTAGAAAATAAAAAAAAGTTACTGTTTTTATTTTTTTTCCCTTTTGGATTTATCAACTCACCTAGATACGGTTATCTTTGTGTCGGTTTCTTGCATGATATGCTTGATTGTGTTACCATTTTTACCAATTATTCGCCCTATTAAATTATTATGGGCAAGAATTTTCAGTGGTATTTCCCTGTAAGATGCAATTTCAATGTGCTAAAAATGCTACAATATACTTACAATCTAACGTGTTTTAGTGCGTAACGTTTATGTTATTACAAAATTAAACTTCATTAACAAACCCACAAACTTATACCTGCTTAATTTTGAAATATTTTAAATTAGATTTTCATATAATTTAATTTTTTTTTAATTAACAGAATTTATCATATAATTTAATTTTTTTTTAATTAACAGAATTTACTGTCTGCCCAAATCACAAAATTCAAACTAGTTCATTAAACAAAAAATATATTAGAATTAAATTTGATTAAATAAGCAGTTATGTCTTTCAGCTGTTTTTACTAAGTTTTCAACCTCTGCTCGTCATGCTTACCATTACGGAACATCAAAGAAAACAAGCAATTTTTTTTCTTTTGCTCAATTACTGAAAACAAAAAATTTTCCACAGATAGATTTCATCATTGGATACATTTACATCATAACTATCCAATTTATAAAGAAAAAGATACTGCCTATACCGCCCACATGCCAACTTCATTTCTTAAAACAGTTAAATTAATTACTGTGACAGAAATTGCGGTTGTTTAATTAATATGAAACTTATTTGTAGAGCAACAAAAAGTTACAGTAAATCAATTCTGGAAAAACATATTTTTCAAAAATATTTTCGCAAAAACTGCATGGTATCCAAATAAGCGACGTAAATTCTAGTTATTTTCTCAATTTGCTTTCAAGATTCGGCAAGATTTGTCACAAACGGCTGCCTCAATTAACCGGAATCAAAATGCACATATAATTGAGTCGCAATCAATAGACTTGCAATTGCATTAGATTTTTTACAGTGAAACTAAAATTATTACTTTTATCACTATCAAAAATCCCACCACTCGAGCAAAGGCTAATAAAAACAACTGAAACAAGACCCGATTAAATAAACGGTAGCAAGATGCAATGATACTTTTAAAAACTTGAAAAAAAAAATTCAAAAATAAATAAAATCTTCAAACACTTGACGCGTGCAGCCCCCTCTTGACAGAACGCGGTAACACGACGACACAGGTGACATGCTGGTACTTTGGTAGTAGCTCCCACTCACCCCTTGTTTGTATTCTGTGCTTCCTGACACATCACTTCAAGAATCTTCCTACATGCATTTGTACAATTCTCTGGTGCCCCATACACGGTGATCGCCTGGAAAGGGGATTGCTGAGCACATTACACGTGTCAGAATGGAATGAACTCGGACACTCTATTGAAAAACCCAACTGATCACTCAAAACTATCTTTGAGGACGTGAATTTTCAATAGAGCAAATGATGTGCTGGAAACAAGACGTTTAAGTTCATTCCAATATTTATAAAAGGTCCAGACAAAGTATTAGCCACATTTAATAACGTTTACACGATTTCAGTTAGTTTACTACAGTGAAAAACTTCAAATCCATAAGGTACGGTTAAGGGAATGTCTGGAATTTAGGAAAACGGGTTCATATTTTGAAGGTAATCGAGATTTGAGGTTGTTCACTATACTTGTTATTTAATTCATAAAAACTATGATTAATTCACATTTCGGATTAAAATTTATGAATGGACTTTTTTTTAATATTTCATGCGATACTAAAATTCACTACTAAGCATGCAAGTGTGTGCAAATTACTAGAGAGATTTAGGAGAGCCAAACTTCTAACTTGTTACTCGTAAAATTCCATGTTAACTACACGTTTAACTTATAGGAATTGGAATTTTACAAGTTACAAGTTAGAAGTGTGGCTCAGCTAAAAATCTCTACTGTTACTGTACATTACTTCAATACATTATAAGATATTAAGATTATAAATATTAAAATATTGATCTTGTATTATTTTAATTTTAGTCTGATTTTGTTTTGTGTTCTAGTTGAATTAATGCTCATGTATTTGTTAACATTTTTATTAATACGTTTTGCAATTTGATATTTAATTGGAGTAAAACTAAAAATACTACAACGTCAATAACACTCATTAAATTTATGCAAGACCAATATTGATTTTTTTTTTTAAATATAAATAGATCACAATTAACTATTTTAAACTGATGTACAGCTGAGTTCGTTTATCAAAATACCATATGTAATTTACAATAACTCGTAATTGCACACGCTCATAGGAATAATAATAAATTATACTCACGCAATATTTAATCTGGAGTTCGCAATTGTTTAGACAATTTTTTCACCAACAACTATTATAATAATAATGCCATTCTAATCCAAAACCTATTTCTTTTTTCACTTTTTCTAAATGCCATAAAAATGTTGCTTAAAAAATTGTGAAAAAGAACTGAATTCTAATAAATTGCTAACTCCGTTAAATAATTTAATGCTCTTACATATACTAAAAAATAAAATGATATTTACCTTTTCAAGTGAACCGGCATTGTCTTTTCTATGAACATCAACCCTAGAAGCAATTTCCCATTAGAAATTTAATAAGAAAATCTACAGATCATACATACCTTGCTCTCGTTTGTTGAGTTATTTGCCGAATTGTTCCACCTTGGCGACCAATTATGGCACCTACCATTTCACTAAGAACTAAGATTCTAAAAAAAAAAATTAAAAAAATTAATATAAATTTCAATTTCTTTGCTTTAAAAAAAAAAAAAAAAAATTTCAAACCTTAAAGGAAAATCTGTGCTTCGGAGATTAGTTCCTGGCATCCCTGAGAACTGAAGACCGCCACGTGTTGGGCGACCTCGAGGTTGTCTGGTTTGGCGATTTTGCTCCATTATATAGTCAACTTTGAGCACTGAACCTTCGAAATCGTAATTATTTAACTGCGCGACTGCTCTAAAAAAATACAACAACAAAAAATAAGAAAAAAATAGTTAATGAAATCCAATTTCACTATTTTTACTCACTGTTGAGCTTGATCCTGAGTGTCATATGTGACATGCACACAAGTATAGTTATCTTTACTAGGTACTAAAAAAAAAATCAAAATAATCAACACATTTTCACCAAAACGAAGACAGGACTCCAATCTAATTACCTTGATCACATTTTTGTACTGTTCCAAAATTTCCAACCAAACTTTCTACGTCTTCCCATTTCACATGAGCAGGTATATTGGTCACCTGTACTCGATTGGTCCGACTTCTGAAAGAAGGACTGTCATAACGGTCAACACTTCGGAATCAAACCGACAAAAATCACATCTAAAAACTGCACAGCTTTTTCTTTCAGTCAAAATAAAAATCCAACGTTCAACTAAATTCCTCTTCCAACCCAACTAAATTCCTCTTCCAACCCAGACCAAACCATAACTATTTAGACTAACTCGTCTCCAAGAGCAAAATTCTTAGCAATCTTTCCTAATCACTTTTCCGCATACATAAAAATACACTTTAATCAGATAAAACTTGTATCTAAGCACAACAATCTCAATTTATTCATCCTAACGTTAGTTTATCCACTTATAATAATCCTACAATTAACAAAATGGCCTTGACAACTTTTCCTGTTTAGAGGCGTAAAATAATGAAAAACTTAACTCGTCTTTATCGAAATTTCGGCTAGCAACAAATTAAGCAATTTTGACCTCTTGCCTTTTTGCCAATCGATAACTTTTTATAAATATTATCAACCAACTTATCTTCCCTCAAACAAAAATTCATGTCTGATCGCTATAAAAATAACAATTTGAATCGAATCTCTAATTATTACCGAACTATAAAAAGATAAAACTTATGACATAGAAAATACTTAAAAATAGTTACATAAATTCTGTAAAAATTACTTTCTACTCATGTCCAGAACCCAAAATTTCTATTCCACAAACTAGTCCTAACTGGCTTACACAACCTTCACCTTACAGTGGCTGTAGCGGTACCATAACGATTACACTCAACGTTACAAACTTCTCGTTTCACAATCACCAGCGGTCACAAACCTGCCACATCAAATTAACTTATCCAGCGCCCCCAATCTTTCGAGAAAAGCAAATGATTTAAACCACTAATTCTGATCAACAAATCAACAAACAATCAATGGAATTAAAATCAAAACTTGTCATTAAGCTCATTTAAGTTCACCTATAAAAAAAACTAATTAACTAAAAATTGATTTATTACATTCAAACGAAATAAAAAATTTTAAAAAATTAAAAATTCAAATAAAATATAAAATTGAAAGGTTCATGTAATCGCACGCCCAAGCAGCGTAAATCAAAGTCCTCATTGAAAAATGTTAAGGTTGAATTCGTTAACACGGCGTTAGGGTTAGATTTTCTACCTCCCCTAACCAATATTAATGTCGTGGAACCCAACTTCGACAACTCTATTTTTAGCCGTCAAATTAACGAGTGACATTTACACCACTTCGGTACGGTATGCAATTAAAATTATAGGTCTAAGCGTGATCTTCACCTTTTTTTTGCTACAAGAAAAAACATTTCGGTCATAAACCTCCCATATTTCACACAATTACATAATTAAACAAAAAAAAGATCCGCTTCTTACCACTTAAATTCCACGTCCTTTTTTTTTCTTCTTTTTTTGATTTTTCCAAACTTTTAAAAGCAAAAAAAAAAACACACGTTCAGCTAAAACGCCGGTTTAAAAACTCCCAACACTAATCTCAACTTCCACTTTCCACTCTTCTTTCCGCTACTCCCCTCTAACGAGAGATTTTAATACTGAAATAACCACAAAACCAAATCGTGTCAACACTTTACGTGTTATTTTTCAAACGACGCTAACGACTCCATTTATTTTTCAACCAACTAATATACGAAAAAAAAATATTAATGAAAAACTTAACGCATTTCCGCATTAAAAGATACGAATATTTTTTCTTGTAATTCATAAAAACAAAGGTCAGGCCAGTAAGACAATTTTACCATCTTGACAACCGGATAATAAACGTGTCCTTGCATTAAACATCACTAATAAACAGCAATAATAAATTTCCGTGGGAAAAACTGTGTCTCTTAACAATTCATCCATTCCCCCTCGAAATGTTTTGTTTCTTTAATTGGGAAATGGATCAATACATCAATTATTCTTGATTACATTAAACCTTTGCCCAATTTCATCGTTATAACCAATTCGAATGAAAAATGAAAAGAATTTCAACGAAATCGTTTGAATTACAATCGGTGGTTAAATCGCGTTGAAGTTCTACGAGTTTTGCATCCAATTCGTATTAAATCGTAAAAATTGTGTATAAACACAACGGAAAATAAACATTCACCGTAGGTTAATGACATAACCCGTGTTTCCATCGATGCTGCTTAAATATATCGATCAATGACGGATGACATTTTGTGAATGTTAACTTTTGTAATTTTCTGCAATTAATTCAACCTAATCGGTCTTTTTTCCGCTTTTAAACCTTCGCTTTCCCGATTTTTTGTTTGGGGATAAAAATTGCATTCAGCCTGTTGCAGATGAATAAAAATGCATTTTTATCTACATTTTCTAAGTTATTATTTAAACGCATTTACAGGGACCCAATTTCACCATTTTTACGTATAAATAGAAAATATTGTTCTAATTATTTTAATAAAATTTTAAAAAATGAAAGATTAAATGCCTTTTACGCATTTGGTTTAAAATCTTTTCGAATTGTCGGATTTATTTAGTTGATCAGTTAGGGCCCCACAGATGGAAAACCACCTTTAGGCATATTAAATTAAATTTTATCTATTTCTAGAATGAAATGACAGTTTAACCTGCAAAATTCTGTTCGAATTTCCAAGAAAAATCTAAATTACAACTCCAAGTTATTATTACGAAAAAATAATCTGTTTTGAGAAAACCTGATTCAGTTTCTTGGATATTCGTCTGACAGCTCTCGATTTAAACTATATCTTGTAATTCCCAGTATTTAAAATTTAAATTTAAAACAATAAATAGTTTAAATCAACTGCCTCGTTTTATAATATAAATAATTATAAATCAAAGAAATTAAACGAAATTCACGATCGGTTAAACAGTCATTTTTTCTATAACAAATCAAACTTTCATTTTCTAAGAAACAATAAGCTGTGCAGTTTTCATAATTTTCATTCAAGCAAATCTAAGTAAATAAATAATACGAAGTAAAGTATTTAACTCTTACCTTCTTCCTCGTGGTACTGAAGGCTCTACTAATAAGGCTGTTCCCATAAAACTATAACCTATAATGAAATAAATACTAAAATTAGAAACTTTCATTTTTCCAGCATTATAATATTACAACTTTATTCAGAATATGAATAAATATATCAAATGTCATAACACGCTTTTATTGCGATATAATAAAGCCATTAATCTATCAATTTAAAACAATTGTTAATCTTAAAGAAGGCTAAACAATGCAATTTTCGAGAATTCATAAAAATATCACTTTTACCTTACATCTAAGTAACAACGCCCATACTCAACTTGTGCTATATGGAATCAAAATTCTCACGAAATCTCCACTAATTCATCCGTAATTCATTAAAAACAACCACCGAGCTCATTAAGCATTAAGCATTTCAGCATTTGATATATCTCGATGTGATCTCGTCACCTACATCGCAGTTTCCACAGTCGATTTTAAACAGTAGGCTATTCCAAAATACGCCTTTAGGCTTAGCACTAGGCCTAACACCATGCGCTCGAACTTATAAAGCCGGCATGAAATTTTGTTTAAACGAATGTCACACTGCAAAATTTACTTTTTCACCCGGCATTTCTTTATAATGGAAATTTTACGCCGTAAAATACATAATACCGCAACGTAAAATATCCAACGCACAACGGCTTAAACTGTCCAAATGATTTTAAAACCCAATTTAGTTACAATAACAAATTTTAAACTTTCTTTTCAAAACGTACTTAACCTCGAATTTAAAGTTAACTTTATTTTCTTTACCCTAACCTTTAATTTCCACCTATTCGTAATTAACTCTCATTAAATTAAAAAATTTAATTTGCAAAAAAAACAATTAAAATCTTAATCCCTTAAACGCACTTAGATGCACAAACTGATGTTTGGGTGTGTGCGTTACTGCAGAAATTAAAAGCGTCGAGCCTTGTCAACACTGACTACCTATACCCGGCGAGCAGCCATATTGTGGATGTGTATGCCATGTGATGCTGGCATGCTTCATTTGCGACCCGAATATTTTATCCCCGCATTTTAGCACGTTCAAACTGACTGCACGACCCGTGAAACCTGCACAATAATAAACGAATTTCACCTACCGTTTAAACTGTCGATAGCCCTGTCGGCTGTAGTTTGATCGGGACAGTCGACAAAAGCATAACCTCCTTTTTTGACCAGTACATTGGTACAATTGATGCCTTTATCCAGGAAAAGTTGACGCAAAGTGCCTTCATTCACGTCGGCCGGTAAATTGCCTATATACAACTTATTCATGGCTCACAGTTGGACCTAAAAGCAGGCGAGAAGAAAAGCCTCGGTTGAATAAATAAAACAAGATAAAGTGTAGATAGAGAAGAGCACTAATTCCACAGTGTCGCCCGTTCACTGACCACGCACCGAAATCCTTGGCATTTCAAAGCTTCCCACGTGGTGCACTATCACGTGACTTTTACTGCTCTCTTTTCTTTCTCACTACGGCACCAACAGCCTACTTATATGCCTCCTCCCGAGCAAACCCTGTCCACTAGATCAGTCGTCCGATGCACCCAGATCGCACTTACACACCAGAGAAAAGAGCGTTGGGATGAAAATGGCAGCGGAGAATACTGCGCTCGCGCCTGAGTACTCATGCTCAGTGACGTCAACGGAACACACCATTCATGGTTTTCTCCCGCGACTCGTGGCGCGAAGTTGCTAAGTTGCCGCTCGCAACTTACATTATTACTTTCGTAGTTTGTTACAATTCACAATTCCTAATTATATCTCACAATATTAAAATCGCGAGCGTTTCATTTTAAAGCGCAACAATTTAAATGAAAATTTGGAAAAAATTTTAATTTCTTAATAAAATGCAAATAAAGATGTAAATTACTTAATTTTTTATATTTTAATAAACCGAATATAATTAAATTTTGCCTTGACCCGTTTTGAATGACGTGGCACAGAGGAAACAGCAAAAACTGAGGAGCAAATCATTATCCCTGACGTGTATTGGTTTGTCCGGGGATTACTCACCGATTAAGAGTGGGTGTATAACAAAAGGGAATTTAATTTTCTCTTATTTTAGAGAGAGCATTATTTTCAGTGTCTACGATTCGGCGGGAATAATTCGCCCTGCATTAATGTAAATTTGGCAAAAAGAGACAACTAACCTACGAACAAAATAAACGATCTCGTTGAAAATCGTCGAGTTAACGCCCAAAATGTTTTTATCTGAATAAAAAGAGATAAGTGCCAATTTATTTACAAGTTTGAAAGCAAAGTTCTCACATTTCTTGTTATATACGTTATTGTTCCCAGAATAAATGCAATGAAACCTAAAACATTTGATTGTTTTAATTAGCGCAATTCAACACACGAAAACCCGTGATGAGTCAATATCAGGAGTTGTACTCTTAAAATTCTCACTTTCGTTGCACAATTTGAGTGCATCAACCTTCTAAGTGTATCTCAAATTCGTTCCTACATTTTGCAACATCATAATGTTTACCATAATTGATATTTCGAATCAAAATGACATCACCATTGCGTTCATCCAAACTTATCAACAACAACTTCCATTCTATTAAAATTAGTTCGTTACGAATCCCACTTATTTTTCGTTTATATGATCTTTGAAAATATACCCACCAAAATTTCCAGAAAATATTCCATATGTTTAACCTAAACTGAGATAAAAATAACGGGGAGGGGGAGAAAAAATTGTTGGCTAGGTTGACCCTGTAACTAGCAACTTAACAACCAAACCGAATCGTGCTCCATTTTTATATTCTCCATTCCGTACTGACCAGTCTTACCTCTTACTAAATTCACCATGGATTCTCCCATGTGTAAAGGCTGTGATATCCAACCCCTAAATGAGGCCCCAGCACCAATCCCATCAAACAGGAAGAATGGGAAAAAAATTTGCAATAGCATATTGCATATTCACCATCCACGAACCAAGGTAAGCTCTCAGTAAATAGTCAAGTTTTATAATGAAAACTTATTACTTGCCCCATTTCAAACTCAAAAGTGTTAAGATAATGAATCAGAAGTTATTTGGCAATTTTTTTTTATCATATCTCATTTCTTTGTTCTTAATTTGAGCAACTATTTGTGAGAAGACAATGTTATCACTTTGAGATGAAACTGTAAATGATAGTAAATGTTAGTTAATTGAAAGAGTTGGTCACTTTTTTACACCTTATGCGAAATTAAGGACTTTATTTTACTTTTCACTAAATTATGATTTGCCTAATTAAGTATAGTTAAATTTTTAGGCAAATCACAGGTGATTTCAATGTATTATTATATAAATATACTAGTTTATCAGCAGTTACATCGCTCAAATGGAATGTAAGCCTATTTTTGTACCACTTGAAATGCCAATAGTAAACAAAACCAGTGATTGTCAAAAGTAAGGGAAAGTAGTAACACCTTATACCATCCCAATGTTATAAAATTAATAAGAATTTAATATTGTATAACATTTCACAGACAAAAACATAGAAGAAAATGAAGCAAAAAAATAAAAGAAAGAAACATAGTTAGATTCGCTGCTGTTATACAATATTAATTTTAATACCATATATTAAATTACAATAAATGGTAGTAAACTCTAATTAAAAAAATTAAAGACAATGCAAGACCATATTTAGGAACTCTAGTAAAAGTATTTTTAGCTTCTATAAAAAAAAGCAAAAAATTCAAGCAATTATTGACATCCAAAACAATCTAAACTGTCCTTAAAACCGAATACAGTATTGTTTTTAGCCGTATTCTTTAAAATAAGTTAATAAATTTTAAAAAATTAAAATTTTATATTTAATTTTTTCACAGCGTATTTTTCGCTTTAACTCGCGATGTCAATTTAAAGTATGCACGATAATTTCCGGAGTGAATTCTTTTTTTCCTTTTTGACTTCTTTGGTATGTTTAAGAAAAGTAGATTAGTTTCTTCCAACTGTCACCAGAGTGCCAAAATCTTTCTTTAAGATTTATTATATTTAAACGATTCAATTGTTATGAGAAAAATGTCCATTTCGTTTTATAATCAGAAAATGCAATGAACGTTAATGATTTCAACTTGATAATAAAGTTAAATTTTTCAATTCGATCCAATGTCAATTTAAACATTACTAAAGCTTTGCATATCTCACTACCACAACAGCGAGCAAACTAGAAATCAATAAAGTTAGGTCACTGCACTCATGTTTAACACATCCAAACGGAGACTGACCACCTACTGCTGACAAATTAAAACTGAAACTTAATTCGTAAACTCAAAGCAAGCATGGCAAATACTTCACAATTCATTTTGCTTTCAATAAAGCCTGTGACAACTAAATAACCTCAAAAACACTGGCATTTTAATCACTTTGTGATGTATCACTCTAATGTGCCAACCAAATTCTATTTTGGACATTAACTAGGCTATTATTTCAGATTAATTCCTTAAGAAAAAATCCTATCTAGTTAAGCTTTAGAACAAATTCTCTAATTCGTACTTTAAGGTTCACTTCATACAAGGTATTGAAGACCCAAGTGAATCTTATTTGGCACAATATTTTATGTGCCTAACCCACATTTTTGAATAGTGAATAAAGGAATTTTTTTTCTATCAAAAATCTATTTATATTTGATAATTATTTTGCAACTAAAGAAAGGGGGGGGGGGGCGAAGCAAAACTGAGATGTTAGAAAAATAAAAGCTTTAAGTTTATGATCATTTTTTCAATTCAAAATACAGTTAAGTATTGAAAAAAGTAATGCACTGAAAAAAATGGAACTTGAGGCAAACTATAATTTTGTTTGTTTTAACCAAATACATTAGGTATTGTTTTAACATATATTATAGTTAAAACAAATCAATTTTTGTTTGATTCAACAATTTTTCACTTGGGATTTTTTTGAGTGTGTGAAAGAATCTTTTTGGAATGGAGTTGTAACTTAGCTGTTTTTGAAGTTAAAACAAGTCTTCCACTTCCTAAAATACATATAATACGTAAACTGTTAATTATTCTCATATGTTGCTAATAAATTCCAAAATGATGAGCTCATGGGATATATTCAGTTGTGGAACCGCGTTAAACATCATTGGTATTGTGTCTATAGTTAAATTATAATTAGATACGTAACAATTCGTTGCAATAAAGTGCCCAAATTATATCACACCCAAATACATAAATGTTATAAATGTTATAAATAATAATTTCAATATATATATAAATAATAATGCAATGCCAATTTTTAATGTATTAAATCTTTCTTTTTGCAGATGATTTTTTAATGAAATTCACAAATAGAAATGGCGTTGTCGATGAAGCTCACACCATACAAACTATAAAGACCTGACGAAGATGCTCACCTTAATAACATCAACTAAAAACTTCCCTGATTGAATAGAAATAAAATAATTACTTCTAACTAAAAATATTTCCATGTAGTAACGCCTTGAATGGCTGCAATTGAATGGTTTTGTTTTGTTATTCAAATCAGACGTAACAATTCCAACTTGGCATTTTTTGATAATCATTGCTCACATCAGTCCTTAATTTTCTGTACAATTCTAAAATACGGGATGTTTATGTATAGCCACTAGTAGCATCACTTTGCAAAGATAATGCTCTAAACTTAAACAAAACCCCACGTGTTGACAAGTTTTTACAGTAATCAAAATCCACAACGTCTACAACCAAGGCAACTTCGTGTTATTCATCAGAAAGCCAATAATAGTGAATATTATTCCTAGAAACAAGATAAATTTAATCATCTTTAGTGTTGTCATGTTTTCTGCTTGAAAACAATAAGTTTAGAAAAATTACACCAATACAATTGAATAAAAGAAAATTATGTGAAACAATTTTTTTTACTAAGAAAAATAAAACAGTAAAATAAGAAAATTAACGCAAAAAAATGAGTATGTGTTTTTCATATATTAATCTGAAACCATAGAATTTTAACAGGACTTTAGTCCGGCGCCTATCAGACTAATAACTTTCTGAAACAACCAATAACCCAACGCTGGGGCGGAGTCCAGATGAGTTACCAGTTCAAACAAGCTTCCGTGGCGAATAAAATTTAAAATAAAAATTTCCAAAGTTTCCTGACTATTTGGTTAAGTTTAGTTGCAAATTGTTTTTAGAAAATAAAAATTATCAACAAACAATTTCCGAAATTGATTTATAAGTTGTTAATTTCATGTAATTTTGTTTAAATTAGATGATATTTTTATCTAATAAAAATATCAAGTTATTAATATGATTTTGCTACATTGGATAATATAATCAAATAACTAAATTTTTGTGTGTTATAGTAATAAAAAATAAAATTTAAAATTCATGAAATTCATGAGAAACAGCAATTTCTATTCCTAGAATGTAAAAATAAAAATCGAGAGCAAATTTGTTCTTACAGTGTACTGTGTGTAGCAAGTGGAAATTGTATGATTCTCCAGATAATAAGGAAAAAGATTCTACTGTTTAAGGAGATGAACTTGAATCTGGAGAAACGCCAGGTTAAGCTGATGACAAACTCCAAAAAGAAAACAAGATTCTTATGACTGTCTGGGTTTAAACTTAGAATTGAGGTCAGCCTTTCGAGATCGACTGCAGTAATCAATTACAATAAAAGGTATTTCTTTGCTTATTAACCAATTAGCACTAACTACTCAACATTACTTTCATTATTGTTCACGGGCCCAATGTAAGAGACCAAATGAATGTAATAAAAGAATATTTCAATGCGAGTTGATTTGCCGATGATTGATGGACTAGTAGACATCACATCTCACTGCAAGTCGTTTTTTATAGTTTAACTTCTAGTCTAAATAAAACCAAGATGCTTTAATTGAAATAAATATTAAGATTAACATTTTTTTAAATGTGATTTCTTCTAAAAATACCAGGTCTTGGTTTTAAAAATAATGGTAATGCTTGAAAATACATCAAAAGGAGAAAAAAAACAGCATTCAAAAATAACTCTCAAAATTTAAAGTCAAGAAAGAAGAAAAAAAAACAGAAAAACCACTTCCTTACTGTTCTTTAAAGCAGACAATTATTTTTGTTTCTAAATTTCAAATAATCGATCAATCAAATTGATAGAGATACACGCCTATTGTTAAAGAAAGAGTATTCATCGCACATTTAATTTTGTAATGAATAAAAATCTGTTCAGTGTTTTTTCTAAATTAATGTGTCTCCTCAGTGATTAAGTTATTCGTACATGCTTCCGGGAAGTGGAACTTAAATAAAACTATGTGTACTATCAAATTATTGGACTTAACTGTTTGCTGTGGATATCAAATAAATAAGATTATGACTAACTTGAATAAACTAAGGTATTTAAATATTTAAATTGGATAAATACTGTGGGAATTGCTTATACATCTCTTAAGTGATCAATGTTCAGGTTATATAGTTTAATTTTAAATATTAAGTGCTCCATTAACTGTAAACAACTGTCAAAATGAACAAAAATAGGGTTTGTTTCGAGTCTTGAAATTCAAATGAAGTTTAAGAAAACTTTAGCTCAAATAAAACTATTGTGTAATTTAAAATCCAATAATACAAATTTCAACTAAATTTTAAATCTGTTTACCAAATACAATAAAAGAGAAAATACAAGGACGACAAAAAATACAAGGATGAAGTTTTCTGAATAGCTAACTGCCACCTAGTGCTGGATAAATTAATTAAGTAAATAAATTTAGTTCTAAATACCATCTAAATATTATCGTCGAATTCGTTGGTATATTAATCAAATTGATTATTAAATTAAAGGTAACACTTTAACCAAATGTTTACTATTTTATAGTTCAGGACATGAAATGAGGAAAATAACTGGGGAAAACAGCAGTGGAAACGGAATATTCCTATTCCCCATAGGGTAAAATGTACTCATCCCTCACACCCATGAGGGGATTGAAGTTCATCGCGTGGGGTCAGTTTCATTGGTTGGGGAAGAGAGAAACCTTGAAATATTTTTACCCTTCGTGATTAGCACGTGATGGAAAATTAGGCTTATTTAATTTTGTTTTTCTTTTAAACATTTGATTTTTTTCTATTTTAAATAAAAGTATAAAATATCGATAATAAAAATATCGAGTTAAAAATTCAAAAAACACTACAGGATATCGGAATTTACTTTTAAAAAATAACTTAATTTGCGATTGGTAGAGTTAAATATCACTGCGCCAATGAAAAAATTGACCGGCTATTAAACAGGAAAGCAGCCCAATTCGATTTGATTACACAGCCCTTTTCGTTCGCATTGGTCTATTTTTAGCCAATCAAAATTAGGCTAGCAAAACGAGTTAGTGACCCTTCAGTTTTCAGTAAAATCTCACATCTATCCCTAACTTACATAACAGCTTTTCGTAAATCCAATTCAAAGCACGAACTGCTTTTGAATTACTAATGTGTTTCACCAAAAGCAGTTTCCAAAAGACAAAAAAAAAACACGAAAAATGAAGCACGAAAAAAACTATTGCAGAATACATATTGCACATGTAACGAGTCTAATATTTTTAAAAAGAAGAAATAAATAATAAAAAACCTAATAAGACTCTTAAAAGAACTGTTCATTCTTACTTTTTGAAGCACTAAAACGATTAAAGTACTCCTAAGAGACTTGAACTCGATAACTTTTACCTGAATTTAAATTATGATGGAATTGCTGGGTAATTTTAAAATTAATAGCCTAATAGCAAATAAAATAATGAAATACTTTCAATCTATAAACCTAACTGACTCATGGCTGAATTCTAAGAATTTCCTTCATGCTGCATGCGGCATTTTCCACCGTCAGCAAAAATTCCACATAGGCCTATTTCGAATCTAGTATTCCAATCCCTAATAATCTTACCTTGATTTTTCGTTCAACGAATGGTAATTAATAGGCTTACCTAATGGTTTTAAACCACCCGTTTTCAGACATGCGTACATGCAATACTATCCCGAGCAACGTCATTTGCATATTTGCGATAAGTCCAGCCATGGTCCAGCCCTACTCTTTGCATATTTTGTAAATTAAGTAATTTTATTTTTATTTCTGATAAATTAATTTAAATCAGTAAAAAGCAAATTACTTCTAGTTTAGTTTTTACTTTTTATTCGTTTAAAAAAGCCATATTTAGTTCGTTACGAGTACTTATACTCACAATTAAGCATATTTTTTATTCTTTCAAAATCTGGCAACATTTATCCCTAAATTAGCTAAATATAATTCCCACGAATCATTAACCAACTAAATACAAAACTTTATTTGCTTTTAAAAGCCTAACTGTATGGAGAACGAAAAGGTTCTCTCGCTTGACCAACTATACGGTAAACTAAAATCATATTTCAACATAAAATAGAATCAACCCCCGCAAAACATTTTAAAAGGTAAAATACCTAAAATTATTAATAAACATTTTAATTTTTTGCAGATTCTTTTTACTTTCAAAACTATAATGGACGCCGCTGTAACTTAAGGAGTTAAAAAAACAAAACAAAAATAAAGAAAAAAACTATTCTCCAAACAAATACGGCAATTTAGCAACACAATTTGTCTTCCAAAGAAATTAAAAGAAAACACTGACACTAAAGTAGGCCTATCTCTCAACACGCCCGGTCTCGCAGCGCAGTCAACGATATCTCAAAATCACAAAATTATAAAATTTTTCCAACTACAACAGAAGAATTAAGAAGTAAACTGTTTCTTTCCGATGCAGAAAAACCATTAATCTCAACAGATTTTGAAAGAGACAAAAGAAATCCGAATTCATCAAGAAAATGGGTGTGGTTCTCCAGTAACGGAAACTAAGTTACTTCTTGAAGAAGCAGTAAACCACCTACATTTTAAATTAGCTAAAACGCCACTTACAAACCATTAAATTGCATATTCCATTAGCAAACAAAATTTTCCACTACTGAAAAAGGGAATATTCCACAAAAATTCAGTGACCTCAATCTTCCATGGCTATGGAATCAGAGTACGAAATTATATAAAAACAACAATTTTCCTTACCTCCACTAACTATAGAAAAATCCAATTCTGTGTGCTAAAAAAAAAAAAGAAAACCTAAAATCAAAGTAATGGTATATAGTCCACAGCAAGCACCACAGATCAGTTGGTCGCACAGGAAGTAGTTTTACCACTTTATCCCTACAAAATATACCTCACCCCTCTGGTAAAAACTTGGGAAATGTCCCCCTCCACCTAATAGGCACTTTTGCCCCTCTGTCTGTATTTTCTCTCCCCCCTTGCTTTCTGTCTGTGGACTGGTTTCTTTATACCCTATTCCTTCCATCTTAGCAACCTTGAGGGTAAAAACGGATTTTTCCCTTATAAAATTCAGGTAGCCATCTTAGTACGTCAAGAAGCTAAACTTATTTGAAGATAGGTAACTGCTTCTAAATTTACCATTTCCTACTTTTTATGATTAATTTTTTTTAGCTTTTATTGAAATTAATTGAAGAACAAAGCGCATTTTATTTTGAACTAAAATTACTCCATTGCGACACAAGTTTTCAAGTTTAGATCACGAAAGACATCTTCAAAATGCAATGTGACGGCTCTGACATCGCCAAAAAATCTCATTCTGATTCTTTTTCTCATGAATGAAAAGATAACCTCATTCATCTAAAGTACAATTGTTCACAGGCTAAGGTGAGGACGCGTGCTGATCTGTTTGAAAACTCCTACAGCCCCAAAGAGTTCAAAGGGTAAAGGTCGAAGGCCCCTGACCAAGGGCCTACACGTCTCGTGCAGAGATCACATTGGTTGCATGACCCCCAACCTTTGGTCCAACACATCTCCAAGACCTGAAGTCCAGGAATAAAAGAGTAAACCAGTTAAGAATAGCTAAAAGAGTTAGGGCCGGGCAGGAAAAGTAACTTTCTTTCCTATTGCGCAGCATTTCATTGAATTTATAAATTTAAATAACATAAATGATAAATATTTCGTAATCAGGTAATCTTTTTTACTTCTGTTCATCTACCTAATGATAACAAGTCAATTTTAAGATAAAAATCACCTGATTTTAGAATCTTGAGCTACAATATAGAAGTGCGCAACGCGGTTCCGACGCGGTATATTTATAAATTATGATTTTAAGCCATTCAAATATCCTTTTTTTTCAAAATGAAAGTATATTTCCAGTTACATTCGAGACGATTTAAGTTTTATTTGAAAACAAAACTGTACGGCGAATACTTTGACTGCTGTAGTACTGCGCACGAACAGTTTTCGTATTTTTTATATGTATTATTTTGAATTTTCCATTTCAATATCAGTTAATTTAAATTTTAAGAAGGTGTTTTTTGTATTTTTAAAGTTTTACATTGCGAAATGTGAATGCAGGTTACTAAGGGAGGCCCGGAAGGCTAAAGGTTGCTCTCGTCAGTGATTTAGTGCGTCAAACTATGTGAGGTACGATGTAAATATAAAATAATCTTGAATAAACATTTCTCAATCTGACATTTGAAAAGTTTAGATAAGTTAAATAATTGCAATTTCATTTGCTGCTACTAGTAAATAACTGAATGAAGTTCGATCAAGACTAAAACAATTCTCCACCAAATTAAGTTTGAAAAAGACGATTTCTTACCTTTTCTTTTATGTGAAGTCTTAAGATTGTGTTTACGTTGTTGTTTTCATTTTCTTGCTGTAATAACACTAGAAACATAAAAAAAAGGCTTCAGTTAAAGACTTTTTCGATTCTTTTCTTCGTCTTTGTGACTTCAATTGCATTTCTACTTACCTGGACATTTTTCTTCCAAAAATATGTTGCTGTTGATTACTTTTAATTAATTATTTGTCCTTGATGATTTAGATTTGTTGAACTATTTAAAAAATGTTTTAAATGTTTTGTATTTGTAAAAAAAAGTTTATTTACTTACAGATGATTTTCTAGTATGTTTTAGGTTTAGTGATAAACTGATTTTTGTGTTTCGTTCTCATTGTTTAAATTTATGAGACGTAAATGCATTGTTTAGGAGACGAATTCCAAACAAATAAGAGTAATACGTTTCACAGAATTCTAAGTTGCTGGGATAAATTTGATATTATTACGCATTAAATAAATTAAACGGTTCAATAAAATTTTATGTAATTTAAAATTTGCGGTTTTTGCTGCATCAAACCAATGTCCTGCGGAGAAGAAAACTGTATGACGCATGTGCAAAAAATAAAATATCGATCTGTCGGCGCTATTTTCGAGGTTATTAAATGCGTGGTATTTTTAGACTACTTTTCATAGAGTTAACTATTAAACCTCATTAAATAATGAAATTGTATATCATTAGTATACTCAAACAAAAATAATCCTTTGATAACTTAATAAAGAACGAAAATGATATTTCTTTTTATATCTCTTTCAAAAGTCTATTGTACAGTTCTTACACAATTTTGCTACATTATTTTTATTTCTGCTAAATTTATGGTACATACAATCAAAAAAATACCACTTCAAACAAACTATAATTTGTTTGTTTTAACCAAATATATTATTTGTTTTAACATACTGTAGTTAAAGTAAACCAATTTTTGTTTGATTCAATAATTTTTTAGTTGGAATTTTTTTTTGAGTATAGTAACCATAAATATAAACTGATTTCACACTATTTAAATTTACTACAGGTTAGATTACAATATAGAATGTATTTCACAATTTCCACTGGTCTTTTTCCATCTTTGGAAAACTGCCGAAAAATTGCATTTAAGTTGGCAACATCCTTTGGAATTCTTTGGTCTCTGCTTTGGTAACATTGGCATTGTTCTTGGTAAACATTTGACTGAGACACACGGTTTACAAAAACAACCATTGAAGCACAGTAAATTAAAACTAAACTGTACTGAAGGCATTTTTTCCTCTCTGTAAACAATTTTTTTCTCAGATTAGCTCCTACAATTGTGAATTCTTCCATTAAAAAAGATTCTTACCGTTATTTCCACTGATGTAAACGGCTAATATTGCTTTACATAATTCATTAATATTTACAGAAAGATGTATTTGTCTTCCTTTTAAGTGGAATGCTCTTGGTAGTATGGAGAATCACAAATGAGAATCTGTTTTCTCTCATCTACTTTTATAGGAGCAGCTGTTGTTGGCAAATAAGATGTATTGTTGTGTACAATCCCGAGATGTTTATTCACTTAAATTCTATTGGTTGTACGCCTTAAATCATTTACTCCCAATTCAACTTCGTTTTTGAAATTATGAAATTTATGACGTCCGCCGGCCCCACCAATTTGCTTATGTTTACGAATCCAATTTTCCCAGACCGTCATTCGTCTACATCAGTTTCCTTGGAAACAGCAGACAAGATTCATTGATGAAATGTTGTCATGGACATTTAATGAGCAGCTACTTTTTGACCAGAATTTCAGTAGAACTTAAATATTTTTATAATTGCAAAGAGCTTTACATTTACCGCTAATGCGTCGCAATAACTTTCAGAAAATTGGCAACATTACGCGTAAATTGACAAATAAAAACAATGACTTATTTTGTATTTGTATATTATTAAAACAAAATTTTAAGATATATTACATACGAAATTACATTTTACTTGCAGAAATCCTGACAAGATAATCTATTTCAATTACAATTGTGTATATCGTAGCAAAATAAATAAAGACTGAGGTTTAAACTCAACTGAAATCGCCAACTTTTATTTTTATACCGACCTCAGGAGGTCTCAATTTATTTTGGGTTGCACACCTGTAAGTTAAAAAACATGTAAACCTCTTAAGTAAAAATGTAAAAAAAATTGCTTTGATAATTTTTTTGCACTTAAGTGCGCTATTAAGCAATTACTTACATTTCCTTTTGTTTATTTTCCTTTTCCTCTTCTAGCCTCTGTCTATTAATAATATTATCATCACTACTAAAATCTTTATTGGTGTCTTGATTGATGTCCTGAGAAAGTTACAAGCAAATCTTATATATTATTTCAATACCTTCTAAAACATTAATCCTAATAAAATAAATAATTTGTTTAAAGCTTAATATAGCCGAGTTTTCTACTTATTAAAATTATAATTTTTATTATTTTTATTTTATCGATTAAATTAAAAAATGTAAATTAAAAATTAATTTTCTACAACTTAATTTAGAAATTTATTGGGTATTTTGTTGGGAAACGTGAATCCAACGAGTTGGACGGCAAAGTGCAGTCAAGTTTGTTGATGAGCAATAAAATTTATTGACTCGCGCGAGAAACTTTTTTTCTATTACACGCATTAAAACAACGAAGAAAGATAAAAACAAAAAAATAAAAAAAATAAAAATTTACCTGAATTGCAATTCTTACTCCATCTCGAATTAAAAATGGTTCGTTTCTTAAATCCAAGTTTGTTTTATATTTTTTCTTTCTTTTAAAGCTGTGATTTTTTGAACCCTTAAAATGTAAGAATTTTCTTTTAAATTAAGTTTCAATCTTTAATAACAGTTTCCTACCTGTCCTCGATTGGCTAAAACTAACCAATTAAATTCGTCGGGCAAATATTTAGCTAATCTTAAGTTACTTTCAATCAAAAATAAATGATTAGCTATTGACCGTCTTAAGCAGTTCAGACTCCCTGATCGCGTGTCCCACAGAACTTCTATGGGATCTGTATACCTATTGGCGTTTGCAATTTTTTCTACAACTTCTACAACAACTGTTTCAGCACTTATAAAAATAAAAAAAAAGACTAATAAATCCGTGACTCCCTCCAAAATCCAAAGAAACAACTAACCTCAGGTCTTCTGGCTGACCCACAATTTGCACGCATAACTTCGACTGGTCGACCAACTTCAGTTTCCTTTATACACAAAAAAATAGTTAAAAATTATTTTTCTTTCAGTGTCATAATTTTACTTTAAATTAGTCTGATGGCCCCTCAAAATTTGTGCGGGTCTTCCATTATTCAATAAACGTAGTCTAACATGCTGAGGTTGCGAATACAACTCCAACTCGGTTAACATCGGTAAAGTGAGAATTTGCTGCTTTAAGTTTTCTAAAGTAGCTTCTGCGGAAATTTCCACTTCTCCCAAATAGGCAGACAATGGTTTATTTCCACATCTTTGGTCCTCGTTTTGGTACTCTTAAAAAAATAAAATGAAAAATTAAATCATTTTAATCATTTGATAAAATTCTTAAAAGTAATACTTACTATAAAGTTTTTCCATGGCCCACGACCAGTATTTGCCAGGCGTTTGGGTCTTTCCTAGTAATGTAGGATGAAGTTCCAAGCTGAACGATAAGTACCCGTAAGGCACAAGATGACCCTCTCGTACAAGTAAATGGTCGCCGTGTTTAATTCCCTCAGAAACCAATGCACTGTCTGTTTTACTGAGAATGGCAGCAGGATCACCGAACGTATTGACACGTTGTAAAAACCATTCACCGCCTTAATATAATATTATTGTTAACACACACACTATTATAACATTATCCGTAATCTAACTTGTAATCCCCGTCGCCTGTAAAATCACTTGTAAGCATTCTCTGACAGTTGTGTCAGCATTAACTGTTATTTCTTTGGCTATATCACCACTTCCAAAGTTTGCACTGTACGACAAAACAATCTGTAATTTGAAAAGAAATAAATAACAAATTTAAAAACTAATTTAATAATTCAATTACCTCATTTTCAGATGGTGGTTGCCCTTCTTCTAAAATCAATCCAGACTGTAAAATCAGTCCTAAATCTTCGACTGATTTATTTTCGTGCACTGTAAATATAATGTTTAACAAACTAAAATTGCTATCACCTAATCAGGTACTTACAAGGAATGTTAAATTCTAAAATATTTTTATGCATTTTAAGTCTGTACGCCTTTCCTCCATTCAGTGACAGCTTAGAGATGCTCAATGATTTTAACTCAGACAGAAGCTGGAATAATAAGAACAATAATTCATATTTTTACGTGGATATAATTTCAACATTTCTTACAGCAGTTTTCTCTATTTCCACGTCTATAATTGGCCATGATTTTGAGGGCTCACTTAAAGCCTGAATTAAGAATTTGAATATAAAATTTGTCAAATAATTTTTTTTTAAAATTTTACCTGGCATCTATTTTCTATGGTAACTGCGACCGTTTTATCACATTTTATAATCGCCTGGTATTTGGGATTATTAATCTTTGGTGTATTACTTGACGAATCCAAATGCAACGAGTATCCATCGCGTATTTGTAATTCCTCCAGCGTATTGTCCTCGGTCTTACCATCCATTAGTTTTATTTCGTTTCCTTTAAATCAGAAATAAATTAATTATAAAAATTGTTTATTTCTTACGTGTGTCTTTCTAACCACTAAATATGGCAGCAACTGTTAGAGTTTGATCACAGAGTTGCAACTGTTTTCCTACTTGTTGCAAAACTGCTTTCAAAGTGAAATTTTTTGGAAATGTAAATTGAACCTCGTGCACACTCCCATCACTCTTTTCTGTAACTACTGTCAATGAGATCGGCTCGCATTCTTCTCCAAAATCAACACTAACTCCATTTATATCTTTGCCATTCCAGACAAATATTCGAGATCCAGATACTAAATCACAGTCTTGAATAATTAAGTCGGTATTTTCTATTTAAATAAAATAAAATTTGATTAATGTTTATTTAACAATAAATGAAATAAACACCTTTGAGCAAATCTTCATACAAATGAAGACCAGACGGCAGCAATTTGCATTTGTGCATGGAAATTTGTTTTCCACATAGTTCGCCATAATTCTGTAAAATTATTAAAAATTACTAGACGTAACATTCATGCTACAACTACTTTTGCTACAAACTATTTACAGTAATTATGTCGTCTTTAAGATCTTGAATGGAAAGACGTCGGTCGAAATTCATTTCAGCTACTGTCAGTTCATCTGGTTTGGATTTCAAAACTCCATCTTCGTGAATGTAATTTTCACCGAAATGAATAAATAATAAAATCTGATTCACAGTTTTCTCGTATTCATGCCTGCATAAAAATAAATTCATTCCACTCATTTATTAAATTTAAAGTTGAAAATCTAATACCTTTTCAGAGTTAATTCTTCATTTTCATTTTGTATCAATTCAAGCAAATGATTTGGAATATCATCTCTTAATTTTCCTCAAAAAAAAAAATTAGAAAAATAAAAAATCAAATGCTAAAGGAATAAAATTTTTAAAAATATTAAGTTACTTTTTATTAGCATGTGAACAGCTTTCCTTCGGTAAAAGAGCATGTAAGCACTACCTCTCCCTCCATATTGCAACTCAATATCTTGAACGGTTACAGGTGCTGCATTTGCATCATTTATGTCAAACCAACATTGCCTAAACACATCAATGTCAATTACTTCAGTAAATATACAAAAAACAAACAACCAAATGTGACTCACTTTGGCTTTGGTGTATCCTCTACCAAACTTTTAGACTCGTCCAATAATAATTGTTGCATATTATTACTCAAATTCAATTCATTATGGCTTGATCGCTCCGAATTGTGTTCTGTTTTCTTAATTGTAACGATACTTGTTGTGGTCGAATAATCAAAGTGATCCGAAGAGTTGCGAATAAACTAGAAAAAAATATTTTAAAAAATATTCAAAGCTTCACTCGTGTGCGAAAAAATAAATACCTTATTTAACGATCCATATTTCTTTTTAAATTTTTTATTCCATCCAGAATGCAATTCTTTGTTTATTTCATTCGTTAACTCATCCATCAAAATGGAATTTGTACCTTTTTTATTAAAAATGTACATCAACAAATCTAATGGTTTGTAGTTTTGAATTATCTCCTTGTTATTTTCTAGTGAATCTTCACGATTTTTCAAAACGACACATTTTGTGGCCTAAAATAAATTTTAAAGAATATTTATTTGAATGAATATTTTGGTTTAAATATTTACAGGAGCTTTCCAGTTGCCAATTGTCTCTATATCTTGAATGTAAACATTGTAATGACCACAATAAGAACTTCCACTGTGACTGACAATAGCAAATAATTCATACTCCGCTTCTTCTGATGATAATTGCTAATTAGAAAATTCAAAGTTATAAGTCGTGATAAATAAATAAAAATCAAAACATACTTTCTCACAAAATTGATTCAAGTTAATTTCCAATGGAAACTCGAAACGTCCAGTTTCCTAAGTACAGGAAAAAAAAAAGAAGAAAAGAAAAAAAAAACGAAAAAAAAAAAAAACAATTGTTTACAGTAAATCGTGTAAAGAAAACTACGAAACTGCTTACTTTATACCGCTGTTTTTTAACTGTATCATAACCAAGTCTCATTAGCGATAAAACAAGAATTGGAGGAAGACTTCTAATTTTCGTTTCCTAAGAATAAAATTATTTTATGTTGTTATAGCTAAATTTTACTAAAAATTGGTAAGTGTGTGGCTCACTTTAATGGCATCTACATGATGATCACACTTGTTGCAAAGATATTGATTAACACCATCCATAATTTCATGACCAACAAATAAACACGATAAACTTTCAATTAAATTTGAAAAACCCGTAACAGGCACGTTAACATCAAGAAAAATAGATGAATTTTCACTAACATTCCCACAGGACTTGCACACAATCTGGGACAGAACAAATTTTAAGAATTTAATTTACAAAACAGTTTAAAAATATTACACACAACATACTTTGTTAACTGTAGATCCACCGTAGAGATCTGATATTAAAGTTGAGCAACTGGTGCCTATGAGTGAAGTGTGGATGGCTTCAAAAAGGATTCTCATCAATTCTTGTACGTCATGTTGCTGAAAAGCCTGAAAAATATTGCAGCTGTGTTAAAAACGATTTACAATTACTCGAATATGTAATATGCAAAATTCACCTCTTTTTCTACCCAACCAAAACTAGATGTTAGTGGCGTTGTTGACGTGGCTGAGACATCAAGACATAACATGCGAGCAAACAAACGTTGCAATTCAACAATAATAATTCTAACCTAAAATATTAATATAAAAATATAAAACACAATTAAAGCAATTGTCCGTTTCATTTCCAAAGAAAGCAATTTCTTGACCTTTGAATTGCAGGCTTCTTCTCTTCCAATCCCTAACTCCTCCGGTGTTAATTTGAAAATTGCCTCTGCAAATAAACACGCACTTTTGATTATCAAAAATAAAGATGATTTGATCAGTAAACAATTATTCGAAGTTTCTTACATTTAATATTTGAATTCTAATAACAACTGAGCAATGTATTACCTCTAAATTCAGGTGTAAAAAACAAAGTTTGAATTAAGGAATTTAAATAACAAGTTGTTCCTTGGTTGTTTAGGCCACATATCATGTGTCCGGCTCGAGGCAAAGGTGCCGATTCTACATCTGCTGATGAACGGAAGCCGTCCAGTTTAATGGTTGACGCGTCACTTTTAATCTCTTCGTCAAATAGTGTCCCAAACATGATGATTGTAACTGTATCATCTGGCGCGATTACTTGTTGTAGACATTGTATTGCATCTTTCGCTAGAAGCTGAAATCAAGCCCATGATCTGTTCGCATAATCTTAAAGTGCTGCCGCCTGTTGGCGGTAAAAAACGAAATCGTTAAAGACGCCCATAAGAACCGGAAATAACTCGAAAAAGAAAAGCAATTTTTATCAACGATCAATACAATTTATTTTAAATTAAATACGATAGGTGCAACATAAAATTAACAAATATTTCATACCAAAAATATAATAATGTACATCTGAAAATTCATATAACATGTAAATGTTTTTCTATTCACATTCAAAATTTGGGGGGAAAAAATTAATCACAGCAAAATTGTAGAAAGATTTCATGCATTAATATAAATAGGTCTGTAATTATCAAAACCATAGTTTCGGGTCCATTATTGCAATAGTAAATTATAATTTCCTCTAAAGTATTATGATAAAGAAAGTGACTTTAATAGAGGAGTAACTTCGTTCGATGGTGGTAATGCCTTTTCAAAATTAACAGGTAATGTTGTTTGAGTTTTCACCTTACACCATATGATTGTTTCCTGAATTGTTAACATCACTGCCTAAAAAATGAATTTGAAATTAATAACAAATAATGTTTAAAACTAATTAAAGAATTACAGGAATTAGAATTATGCCAGCTAAAACAGTGCTGGCTTTTGGAAAAGTAAAATTCGTCACGAGCAAACCACCCAGCGATGGACCGACAAATTCACTGTAAATAAATTTATATTTAATTTATTTTTAACTTTAATTTTATTCTGATTCGTATACCCAAAAGAAAATGCTGCCGACCATAAACCTGAGACTAAGCTGTAAGTACCAATGTCATCTTCGAATCCAGAATCTCTGAAAATAGAAAATAAGTAATTATTTACAAATTCAATTATAAAAAGCACAGAATTAAATAATGTTTACATTGCATAGTCTATAATAGATTCAAAAGTTGGAATTTCTGCCAAAGGAGTAGCTATTCCCAGCAAAATTAGAGCTATCATATTTAACCACAATTCACTAAAATAAAAAAGTAAATTAAAAAGCTAATTCAATGTAGCTAATTGGCACAAATTACTTCGGTAAAAAAGGTAGCAAATCGCTCGGACCTATTAACAAAAGTGATGTGCTTGTTATGAGCATTCCTAATACCATCATAACACTGGTGTGATCCTACAAAAAACAAAAAATAATAAACTCTTAATTGAAGAAAATAATTAGTAATTTAATAATTACCCAACGGTCAGCAACCCATCCAAAGACGGGGCAAAAAATCCCATAAGTGGCTGAAAGCATTAAGAAAACTAAACCAACGTCACCACTGCTGAGGTCGAACTAAACTGAGAGATTGTTGCAATTTTCTTTTTAAGACAAGTGTAATTTTCTTACATTATCAGTCAAATGTGGTTGTAAAAACGGGTCTAAAAAGGACCAAGCTGAGGCTTGAACAACTGTTACGCTTATCATGATAAGTACACTTGGTAGTTTAAACAAACGGAAAATTGATGAAGATTGTTTGGAAATTGTGGCAGCTAGAATATGAATAATTTGATAAAATTAGAATTTCCGGATTTGCAAAATAAAGTGAAATTTGTTGTACTTTGTTCTTTGGGTAATAACCACATATTAACTGGAATCATGAACAGCATGAAACCGCCTAAGATGTAGAATGGTAAACCGAATCCACCGAGCTAAATCAATAACAAAAGTTTATTGAACTCATCTAATTAAAGTGAGTTACGATATTTACTGAATATAAAAGTCCTCCAATGGCAGGCCCAAGTGTCATACCTAGTCCAACAAAAGTTTCCAAAAGACCCTGAAATTTAATTCGATATTCCAATTGAAAAATTTTTAATTTTTCAATAAAGTAAAATAAATACATACAAAAACTGTGCTGACATTATCTGGAAATATTTGAGCAACTATTGTACAAGCTGCAGTATTAAAAGCAGCTGCTCCTAATGCCTCTAATGAGCGGACAACGAAACAAAACACTGTAAACATATCGCCAGTCATACCGTCCAAAACGCTGTAAATAATTACAAGTTGTTGTAAAATAATAATTAAAAAACAAAAATTTTAAGTCGAACCCAAAGAGGCACGTGCAACCAGCCGCAAGAAACAGCCCAGAAAAAAACAAAAAATGAGAACCAAAGAATGGCAACTGAAATAATAAACAACATTTAACGAAAATACAAAAAAATTGATAAAAGTATCTTACAGTATGGCCAAAGAATGGCGATGTAATAAACATAACTAGAGCATAATTGCTAAATACAAGCCCAGTTACGGCTTCACTCATTCCTTTATCAGTGGCCTATAATAATCAGTGAATTTAAATTAAAAAATGAAAAATGAAAAATATCTAAAAATTAGGAACTTACTTCCGCAGGGAAAAACGGAGCCATAATAGACATACATATCGAAGATGTAAAATCAACTAAGCATAAACTTGCTAGTGTTAAAAGCTGCTTTCGGCTAAATTTTCTAAACCAACGAGTACCATGATTGTCAATTTGTTCTTCTTCTTTCTTCACCGGAATGATTGTCTGACTAGTTTCTTCATCGACACTTTGTTCTAAATACTGAATAGCTTCTTCTGTCCTTTTCTGTTTCAATGTTTCTCCCACAGCCACGCCTAACGCCGATAATCTGGCCGTACTTCTCGATCCCGAACTGGGTAATCGTTTGCAAGCTCCATAATCATGTTTTGCTCTTTTTTGCTTGTCAGAATAGAGGCTGTGCACAGATCCACTATTTGAGGAAGGATTATTTGCTTTAGAGATATCATCACTGTTCGCTATTGGTAAATTGAGTTCTCGGATGTAGCCGTTGGTTGTTGAGCCTGCTGACTTTCTCCTAAATAAAGTCGGTGAGCAAGAACGAGTTAGTTCGGATTCATCACTAGGAGATTTATACAAATTAGTATTGTCAGAATTAAATTCCATATCGATAAATGATGATGTTGTATTGTCCAGTTGGTAATTTGCTGAGTAATTATTCGTTTGGAAAATAACTGCAGACAATAAATGCTGATCATTTCACACTTGATAAGAAGACTTTATCTGAAACAATAGATAAAATAAAGTCAGTCATTTATCATGATTTGAGATAATTTAAAGGGCATATTATAGCGTAATTTGAAAATAAGAGTTTTTACCGTGTATTTCAAAGCAATATGAGCAACTTGCAATTATCCTGAGTACCAATAGCACTATGTAGACTTTAAATTAATTTTTAACCTTTAAATGTAGCTATTTGTATCGGTATAAATCTCCTCAAATCTCAGATATGGTTACCAGCTTCTCACCTGCACGATCATTTGTGAAGTAAGAGAATCTTATTACGTCACTGATCACAAGGTCAGAAACACAGTGATTAGCCGCTGGGCGCTGTCGCTGTCGTTGACACAGTGTCTCATGAATTTAGCTCGGAATTTTGACTAATATGTTAAATAAACCTTCAGATAATTACTGAGGAGGAAACATGGTATAAAAAAAAACTAAACTCTTTTCCTCCACTGCATATGGTTCATTGCCTTTCAAAGATAAATTTAAATTTAAAAAAAAAAAAAAAATTTTTCAAATATGTTTGAACGCGAATGTTTTCAATTGAATGAGAGATCTCTAGGTTCTCTGAAGGAGTAAATCATGATTTTTGTGACGTGTGTGACTCACCTGCCACAGTAGCTGAAGCATCTGATTCAATATATCCGACGGCATAATTAATGCATTGTGAGTTATCGGTAGGGATCCAAAGGCTGTATTAATCATATGATATTGCGAATTAATTATTTTAATACAGAGTAGAACTTTATACCGATGAAATAGATAGACAACAATAGAAAATTCAGACGGAAACAGCTCTACAGAAGTTAACGACCTAAATAATTTTTTTAAATTGCATAAGTCCTGTAGGAAATAATGCACAACAATTTTAAAAATTACTTTATTTTGTATAGTTACGTATGTATCACATATAAAATTACAGAAAAGTATACATCTTTTATTTAAATGAACCAAATTTTCCAATTTTACAGGTATGGTTTTATTTTTAAAACCACTTTTAAAAGTAAGAGAAAAAAGTCATTACTATGAATAAAACATTAATTATTAAAGGCAACAAATGGTTGGTTTATAAACAGGAATAGAGAAATTAATTTTTCATTTCTTTCAAACCATGAAATTTACATTCTATACTTTAAATAAAATTGAGCATTATACAATTTTTGTAATTCTCTTCTCCATAATTTCTAATCATGCATAAATTTATCAAAAAACCTTGGCACAGCAATTAACGCTGTTCTAAAAAATAACAGCAACATTTGCGGAATGATTGAACACGATTTGAACTTTGACTCTATAATTTGTAAATAAAATGTAAGTAAAAACCAAACAAGTCAAAATCCAATTATAATTATAACAATCCCTAAACCATTAAAAAAAAAAATTATTTTTCGTAAATACATATATATAGATATAGTTTTCTTTTTCATTTACATAACTGACATTCGTACTGATTGGAATGACATTAGCGTAAAAAATTACAATCAGAAAATGCTACATTTTGGGTTTAAGCCGGGGAAAAATATATTATAAATCATTTATCCAAAACCTCAAGCAATTATTATTAATCTCATTGGCAATTTGTTTCACAAATTTTTCTACCAAATTATATTCAAGATTTAGAAGTCCTTAGGAATATTATACATTGTCACCTTATTACAATTTTATCTTATTATTGTGGTAAATATATGAAACATTTCTAAGAAACAATTAACAAGAGATGTTTCTCATTTTGGGATAAAAAAGCTAAAACGGTTTTTTATTCTAAAGAGATACTCTTTTCGTTCTATTAAAAAAGATTAATTTGAATAAAAGTAAAAGTTATTCAAACTTTTGTTTGTAAAAAAAAGTTTGTCTTTTTATAAATCGTCATCACCAATTCCCTCAAATGCATCATTTTCAACCAATCCTTTTGGCATGTGACCAGTGCGGACGGAAGACTTGCCAGTAAGTGAAACTGCAGAAAGTTTCTCCTTAAAGAAAAAGGAAAATAAATACAATTGTCTGAATATTTATTGTTAGTTTAATACTTACGGATAATTTTTTAATAGAAGACTCGTTATTTTCTTTCTGTAGACGGAAAATAAAAATTGATTACTCGCAATTAAACTTTTTTCATGTTTTATTTGGTCGTCAATACATACAGTGCTCTCAAGGATGGCATCACTGGACGTGGATCTGCTCACACTTATTTGATGGCTGCTGCCATCGCGTTTCATGTAACTCCAACTTCCTTTACGAGGTTTATCATTGGGCTGGTTTAAAAAAAAACATGATGGTATCATTAAAAAGAAGCAATTAATCAAGCATCTGTTCTATTGCTTGATTATTTGATTTAATTAAATAATAGTTTTGTCTATTGATAAGAAACAACTGAAATTTTGTAGTCTTCGAATGATTACTTTAGAGAACGTACCCGTTTCATTCTAGTGCCATTTTTCTTCATCATTAATTCCTCGACCATTCCTTGTAAACAAAGACTCATTAGGATGGCCTAAAATTAGATTTGGTGATTACTTTAAGTGCTTTTAGATAAAAAATTTATTGATGACTCACCTGTTCACTTATAACATTAACCCACTGTAATTTGTCTTTAGCAATAAGGTACTCAAACGCTAGTTCTAATTGTAATTCACCTTTTTTAGCATTAGCATCACCGTTTGTTTGTTGATTAATCTATTTTTAAATAAAGAATAAAAACGAAATAAAAAACTTTCAAATACAATCAAGTGCTATGTATTACTGATGTCGTTATTCGCCATCTTTTCATTCTGGTAACCTTAAAACAAAATTCCTTCATTTGATCCTAAATAAATTTCAAAATAAAATAAATGGAAGCTTAAATTTAATTTATAATTAAGTACCTGCTTCACTTGGACCCTGAAGTTAAGTTCATAATTTCCAGCACATACTTGAGTGTTCAAACCAGCACTTGGATAATCGCAAACGCATGGTTTGAATTGAATGTAACCGTAATATTTGAGCGTTTTAGCCAATTGCAAATACTTTTTTTGAAAAAAAAAATTACAATAAATTTCAAACTCTTGTATTGTTACTAACTTCTCGTTTGGACCCTTTGGCTTGCAGAGTAGCTAACTGCCTTTGAATTTCTTTTGTACTCAATATCCAGCCTCGTTCGATGTCGCTAACAGTTTGAACGTACAAAAGATTCAGAGCTATTCTATCTTCCATCAACTCTTCATCGCAAACCGAATCCCAGTAGCTAATAATAAAAATTTAATGCTACATTGCAAAAATCATTGAGAATGTCAATATTTACTTCCTCCTCAATACGATTCTGTGTGATCCTTTTAAAGATTGTGAAGATATATATGGGGACTCAAAGTCTTGCATTTTTCTTACAACTATTGTAAAAGTATTTTTAGTTTAAATAACGTTCAGTAACACAATTCACTCACTTGTGACTTGTCCTTCGGAATCTCTTCTGACAAGAAACAAAGCGAAATAATAAACATAATCATCAGGAAGATCCAAGGATTTCGCAACACTCTAAATAAAGTTAGAACAGAATTAGTAGCTGCATTCAAAAATTAAACTAAACTTAGTTTCATTCAGTTTACAGCTTGTTTATGTCACTTTTTACAGCAGTTGCAATGCAAACTGCAATGTAAAGTGACGTAATTAAGCATAAAACTGAAGGAAAACTAAGTTTAGTTTTGTTTTTTTGGTGAGAGGCACATTAAAAAAAAATAAAATTCAATATATTCAATAAATTTCAATAATAAATTTTATGGTGCACATGCAAAAAGTGTTTCTGCTTGCAACGATGTTGTATAAGTTTAAATTTTACAATTCCTATCATTTACCTGGCAGAACATTTTTGGATCCTATTAATCAGATGGCTTGATTGCTACCAAATTCTATCTACCGGTATATTATTGATTCTTAATTGGTTACTATAATATCAAAATTGATACAGATAATTTCACTCGTTGATGTGAAAATATTATATAATATTTTATTTTCCTGCCAAATTTTTTAAAATTATCAGAATTAAAAATCAATCAATCATTAATATCGCGCCCAGAGCTATGACTCCAGCGAAATATGGTCGAATAAATGTGGCAAATGATATCATTACCATTTCACCACTGTGCTCTGATAATTGATGTTTCATTGTCAATCGTAAAAGCTGAATTTCTCAAACATTTTATAGCTTTTATGCTTCGATAGAGCCATTATAATAAAACATTAAAGTCATTAAAAGGTTGAAAACCCTTTTCCATTTTATTTGACGTTATAAATTTGTTATATGTGTAACCGGCTAATAAAACACTAATTGACTCACTTCCAAAACATCATCAGTTTGCAAATTGGACATGATTGTCAGAGAAATTTTGTGGCCATTCATGAGATAAACATCTAAAGTGACTTCCTCTGAATCCTGTTCTTGAGTTTCCTGCAAAAATATTGCACTTTAATAGTTAATGAACACAAATAAATGCAACTCGATAGTACCTGCTGAGCACTAAGAAGGAAGCCATTAAATGCTTCGCTATTTACTATTCTACTGTCTTGACTCACTAGAATGAAACTTCAAAAATTAAAAAACTTTAATTTCCAATTTATTTTATTAATTTATACCCCACCAAACTGTACATATTTTTCCAATTGTAATCGCCGATCTTCTATCTGGGTTGGCGAAAGTGAAAGAAACTTTTTGGAGGGAAAAAAAGGCAAGGCACTAGCACCATACTGTTTCTTCAACTTTAAAAATAGAGAAAATAAAAATATAAAATATGTATAACTCCAAGCCGTTATTTCTGCAATTCATAACATATTTGACAGTTGAAAAGAGAAAAACAACCATACATAAAATATGACTGCAAAAAATCATTTCAGTTTAAATCTATTGGAAATAAACAATGCTAAGACATAAATTTGTTTATTTATGGGAAGGAAAAAAATTCTTTTAGGAAACCTCATAAGATTTTTTATTTTTTCTGCTTTTATTGCTCCATTTTTGAATTTTCTTCTTTTCAAATCAAATCAATGCATCAAGAAATCTTATAACTCAAACTTATTAAAATTAAATTTTATAACTCACCTGTTCATGTAAATTATGTAACTGACGATACCTAACGGTACAATGAAAAACACCATTTACGTGAATGTTGTATGCCTGAAAAGAAATTTCAAATTTCAGTAAACTATACTATAAAAAAAAAAAAAAAACAATTTTATTTCTGTGAAATGTTTACCTTCTTCAACCTACATTTCCCCAGCCAAATTTTTTTTGCTTTGCTTGATGTTCTACTTTCATAACAATTTACATCTAAATCACTTAACGGATTTTAATTAACAAAGCAAAATAAATTTCATTATTACATTATTTATTAAATGGTGGGAAAATTAAATTACGATAGTTATTTTATTATTTTGACGTTAATTGAATCCAAAATGATTTGTTAATCATGACCATAAATAGTAAAAATGTATTATTACGAAAAACTAATCGATGCAAAAATTTAAAATTCCAAAAATCCCACACCAAAACATGTTAAATGCCACTGTTTACATAACAATGATCAGTTTCCTCGAATGCATCATAAATAAGTACGATGTACTCTCCACTATTTAGACTAATGGAGGGGAGGATTTCTTTCCGAGCAACTGAAAGATGCAAATAAAGGGAACTTTGCATTGTGTTTTTACAACACAACAATTTGTTATTGTCCCCTCAAACATTTCTTAAACAGTTAAAGACGACCACAGTTGTTGTCACTCGGTGCAATGTATTTTACTTATTTTTGAAAATTCCAAAGATGTTTTCTGGTGTCAGTGTAAATTCCCTCCAGCTATGTCATCAACTGCTCTCAACATTAAAGGTATAATCATTTATACTTGAAAATCATGAATATTCATAAACAGTTAAAAAATTGTAGATAAAATAAAAAATCACGAATAATCAGAAAATTGTAGGGAAAAAAATTATAGAAAATAAACCAGTTGTACTCAGAGTTAATTTTAAAAACCATTATCATCATTCAAAAATTATAGAAAAAACATAATGGAGAAAAAAACCAAATAATGCAGTACATTAGTTGTAAAAATCAACTGGTGCTTAAAAAAAAAAAAAAAAGAATTGTTGTCCAGGAGTGACTAATGTCTTCTGCCAAAATGAAGAATTGAAAACACAACGCCGTGAAATAATATTTACATGATAACAAAAACCCAGGTCATGTCTTGATTTATTCATTTATTTCTATTATTTTTTCAGAAGTAGCAGGTGTGGAAGGAATAAAAGGTGAACCACAAACTCATCATGGACTTGCTCCTAACAACGACCATTAAATCTTCGCCAAGGGCGAACTAGAGTGTTATCTTAAAGCACAGAAACCGAGGAACCTTAGTACATAAGTCGTCATGTTTTGTTTATATAATTTCATTGTTTCAAAACTATTTTTAAAACAAGTTAATGTTGCATGCAAAATTTCAATTTTCTGGACAAAATAAACAGACCAAATTCCATTGCCCATACGAATTGCATGGTGTGGGGAACATGCGAGTCCAGAATGGAAGTCGTATAGGAACTGAAGCGAAAGGGCCAAATCACACTACGCTGCACTAAATTTTCACTATTGGATAGTGCACCTGTTCACATACTCTGGCAATGATCCAACGTGTTCTTTGGGTTGAAAAAAGATAAAACAAAAGTTAAAATCTTTATATGCTTATTAAAAGATATTATGAAGTGTAATGTGATAACTTGCTGAGCTAAAGAGTTTATCAGTAAAACAATATTAGTTCGTGTTATCAGTGATTGAAGTTGATCGGAAAAACAAACAATCAGTTTTGTATTGTAGATAAGAAGTTATGGAATTTGAATTTTTTTCCCCCGTTGTGTTGTTTCTCAATCGGAACTGCAAATTGCATTTTAAGTAATTTCTCCAATGGAATTAACAAATTCACATCAAATTGTAATTATGGTCTCGATTGTTTATTTAAATTAATTTTTTTTTTTAAATTGGAGTTCCGAGAAACTGTAATAACTTCCTAAACGGCTTAGTTGAAGACAAAATGGAAAAGCCTTAAAATATATTGGCATTTTAATTTCCAATTATTACCTCAATTCATTCTATATTATTAAATTTTTTATGAAAGATCACTTCATAATGCTGAGAAATGTATTCAAACTACTGAGCATTTTTGAAATACTTTGTTCAGTTCTAAGGTAATGGGAAGCCTCATATCTTTCATTAGAGGAACCAAGAACGAATGAACGAGAAAAGTAAACATGGCTGCATATGATCGGATCTAACTGGCAGCGTTAATAATCTGAATTATTAGGCGCATCTAGTCATCAAAAAAAAAAAAAAAACCAACTTCGAAAACCAATGCAACTACAAGCACGTCACAAATCAGATTTACAGAAAATCGCTTCATTCAGCTCACGAATAGATCATCAATTGAATTTCATTTTGAAGCACAAGTTAATGTAAGGGAACCAATTCGCAAATAAAATAATCTTATGGAATTCGTTTCAGCTGAAATCTTAATCACACCTTATCTAAACATCAACTCTGTAAGGAAAGAGCTCCGCAAACTCTTTATCTCAACAATTTTACATTTCAACGCCCTGACGTTATTCAAATTTTGATATTTGCAATGCACTGAGGCTAAAATTAAATTAATTTCCTCGAAAGCAATTGATTGCTTAACAAAGTAATTAAATATGATATTTAAGCTTAAGTGTCAGAAAAATTCAGTTTTTTTGTTTGTTTTTTGCATCGACTTCGACACACTTTACCATCCCGGATTTAAAATTCAAAAAAAAAAAATTAAAAATCCACGGATGAGAATTGATTTTCCTATAATACCATTAAATATTCCTATTTAAATGCCAAGATAACTGGAATTCCAAGTCCTTCAGAATTTTTAAAAATTTTTTTTATTGCAAATCTGTTTAAATCCTGAAACTTTTATTTTCTTAACTCACAAGGAATTTTCTTCCCTCAGCACAAAAATGTTTGTACATAGCTGTGTGCATTCAATCCCAGTTCCCCAATAAAGTCACATAAAACCTAATCAGTTCGACTCGCATTTCTGAAAACGGGAATTTGACCTCTAACTATAACCAAATTATCTATTAAATTGATGACTTTCCATCTCAGCACTTACCTTATCTAAAAGCCATTACTTTAATCACAATACAAATTGATTGATCTTCATATTTAATAATTCATCACCATTTTCATTAAATAATTCTCGCGCAAGACTCAAATTAATTAATTTGCGCTCGATTTTGTCATTTCATTTTCTCGCCTTGGCATCAAACCCCGTTCTCCCCCAATTTAATAAAATACTTTCATTTCCCTGTAGGCTGGGGCACGACAAACTGTTAATTGTGTACTAAGAGGACTTTTGGTTATTTCCAAGAGAAAACTGTCGCCGACCGCCTTAATAACAAAATGCAGGGCCCCAAAATTACTCTCTAAATGAAAATAGACGGCAGCAACTGGCCCAAAGGAATGAAAATCCCTCGCCGACAACTTTATACACTCATTTCTTTTCTCATATCCTCTCAATCGTCAAGTCCTGCTTAGTAGGCGAAATTTCTGTCACTAGAAGTGTAATACCTGAAATTTTATGGGGTATTTTCACTTGATTTTTGCTTTTGTCAGGAGAAAATCGTTTTTTTCTTTCTATTTTTAAAACTTTTCTTGTTTGTTTTGATAAACGCGGGTTTTATACTTGAAATGGAAAATTAAATCAGTACTATTATTACAATTATTCTCACAAATTTTTCTCATTACAACTAGTGTTAATTAGGCTTATACAATTTCGCAATAAAAGTTAAAGGTAAAAAGCAGCAAACGAGCGTTTAATGGTTGTCTCCAGCACCGACTAATGTAAGGAGTTGAGACAAAACAATAAAATGGTTTCCAAGGGAAATGACAATTATCTACAAAGAAAATTGGATTTACAAAAATTTACAAAAATTAACTTTGTTGGAAAAAATAAATGTTCTTTTACGATGAAATTAATTATTTTAAATTTTTATAAATCTGATTTTTCTCGTTTTAATGCTCAACTTTTTAAAATTTAATAACAAACACCTAAATTATTCAAAACAGATTTCTAGAAGCTTACAAGAAATCTATTAGCTAATGAAACTCAGCACAAAGTTAACTAATCTATTGTTAAGGTGAAGATGCATTTCCTCTTCATTCACATCACTCTTCGCAAGAAAGATGTTCTTTAAGCTTAATGCATTTAGTTTCAGCTAAAGGTGGATTATTAATGATAAAATTATTTACACAATTTACATTAAATATTACCTAATATTTTATGCATCCATCATATTAACTTAATAAGTTTTTGACGTAAACTTCTATTCCATTACTATATTATTAAATTATTAAATAAGTAAGAAACTTGAGCAATTTTTCATTTTTTTTAATAACTTGTGCAATGCGTTTGATAACTTTACCAGGCCACTCACGACCCCTAATCTTTGTCCTAGTATCGTTAAAGTGTTAATATCGTTCCCGTTATGTATTTTTTTAAATAAATTGCTGTTTGTCAACAGGACTTGGGTTCTAAATTCTAACTAACTCCGACTTCCTTAGTAAATAACCGTCTTTAAGTCCAGAAAAGTCAAAAATAAATGGGAAATAACTCAAAATTTGATATATTCATACGTTGTAAATGTAAATAAACAAAATTTTTGTAGCGTTAAGTTTTGCGTTTCAAATAAATGTTGACCTCGTAGATAATGTTAAATCTGATAAGTTAAAAAATGAATTTTTCAACATAAAAATCGTATCATAAATAGATATAAATTGAGAATAAAATAAAATTTCACGTCTCGGCCTTGATTTGTCACTTGCTGACCTTGAATAAATAAAATTATCTTATAAAAACTATTTCTCGCTTGTTATTCTACGGTGATAAGTCTGTTCCAGTTTGTTCACAATGTAATCTCTATTTAGCATCACTTTGTCTGAAATCTATTCAAACTCGATAATGCTACTAAAATATAAGTTAATAAAACAAAATTTCCAACTTAAGTTTTGCTAATTTTTTGCATTTTTCGCCGAGTTTTTGAAACTATCAACCTGAAATTAAGTCACCTACGTAGTTTGGCAACAATTATTCTTCGCTCACGTTATCTGCGTTCATAGCACCGTAAGAAAAAAAAATGCAACGAAGACGGAAAAAAGTGCAAACAAACAAGCCAAATGACCCGTCTGCTGACCATTCACCTAGTTTAATTTACTGTTTGTGAACTTACCACGTAGCTCGATCCATTTTCTTCTTTGATTTCTTGAGTATCGGGGATTGAAAAATGCATTTTTTTGAGATCGACTGATTAAAATATATGAACGGAGTGGAAATCATGCACTGCCTTCCGATGTGAGCGAAGTACACTGCCCTCCCATCACATCTCAGTCATTCATTGCTATCCCAGAAATCAACATTTTGCGAAACGAAGCGTGAGCCATATCTAGCGACATCTATTATTGATACAGATAAAAAATTTATATCATATTTTTAAAAAAATATTTTCATCTGGAATTTTACTTCCATTATTTAAATTAGCTATTAAGTGTAAGATCTGTGATTTTTTTTATTGCATCACATAGTACATTTCTTGCGACGAGTTTCGTCGTGGTTTCATCATAATCGAAAATCAAGCATGGCCGAGAGCATGGCGGAGTCTAGCGAAGAAAAATGCTCCTTACCGCCTGTAAAATATGAATGTGAGTTTCGATTTACTTTTCAATTTTGTTTCAATGATTGAATGGAATTATATTTCCTGTCTTTGTAGACCTTGATCATACAGCTGATGTTCAGTAAGTAAACTATTTATCTTGTAACTACGGAAACCAGTCATTTTTAAAAACTTACATCACAAACTGTTTTTATTTCAGAATTCATTCATGTATCCTTTTTTACTCAACATAACTGAAAACTACGGAATTTTACAAATTCGTATAATTTCCTTAATTTTTTTCAGGGGGTGATTCGTTGGCTGAAGCCTTCGAACAAGTAATTTTTTTCTTGATAAAATATTAAATGAAAGTACAATAACATAAAATTTTTAGGCAGCAATGGGAATGTTTGGGTACATGACTGAAATAGATACAGTAGATATGATAACAACGGAAGAAATCGAAGCAGAAGGTGTGAATTACATAATATTTTAAAAATTTGGTTTTGTATAACTTAATTTTATTTTTAAGGGCATGACATGTTGTCACTGTTATACAATTACCTAGATGAATTCCTATTCGTTTTTAGTGCAGAACCATTCTTTATTGCCAGGGTAATTATATTAAGGACATATTTAACAAAGTTTAAATTGATATTTTGTCTTAGAAAGTAAAAATCACAGAATTCGATAAAGAAAATTTTAGGATAAAAGCCAAAGGTTATGGCGAAACCTTTGACTTGGATAAACATCCCCAAGTATCTGTCTTCATAAATTTCTTAAAATTCATTTTTTAATGCTTTTGTATGATTTTAGGGCACTGAAGTGAAAGCGATTACTTATTCAAATATGCAAGTTCATGAAAATGTAAATAAGCCTGAAATTTTTGTAATAATTGATATTTAATTTTTCATAAACAAGTTGTGTGAAATAAATTGCACAACTTTCTACAAGCTATGAGTTTATTTACATGACTTAAATCTTTATTGTGAAATGCATCACTTTGTTATTTGATACAAAATAAAAATTTCTTCAAATTGAAGAAATCATTATCAGAGAAAGTTAATTCACAATTACAATATAAAATATCACACTTCATAGAACTAACTATACAAATCTTTTTAATTTATAGAAAATGAAAGCAAAGATAATCATGTTATTATAATAATAAAATTAAAAGTAATCAGTTAATTAATAAACAATTTAACTTTTACGGTCTTCAATAAGTTTTAATAGCATTTCGAGTAATCAAATGAAATTAAATATAGAGAAAAAAACTTATAAATTTCGGTCTAGATGCCTTAGATTTACAAAAATTAAAAAAAAAAAAATTCTCATTTAATTTCGTCAACTTGGAAATTGGATAGTAATTTCTCGAGATTTGTCTGCTGAACAGGAAGACGTTTCTAAATTTTCCGTTTTAGCCTATGCAATAAAAAAAAATTATTTTTTAAAATAAAGTATAGAAATAAAAATTTACCTTTTCTTGCTGTAATCCCGTTCGGATTTTCTCAATATTAGCTTGTTTCAACCAGTCAATAGCACTGGACTTTACGTGAGATATGCAATTCGATTCATTAACTTCTGAATTGTCGACAGCAGTTTCAGCAATTGGACTTTTCGCTGAAGTTGAACTATTACTTAAGACCTTATTAAATAGCATAAATATTAGATTGCGACAAATAATTTTAATTTAAAGAGCCTAACCTTATATACAGTTTCATCTGACGTATCTTTGTACACTTGCAATTTCGTTCGTATTTTTTCAACGTTTGCCTGCTGCAACCAGTGAATTCGATGAATCCTAATTAATCCTGAGTTTCCTCCTGATGCTACTAATAAGTGTGATCCTAAATTTGGATTCCAAGCGACCTACAAAATTAAAAAATGGATTTTTAGACAGATTTAGATTGTAAACAAAATAAACAATCGCTTTATACTTACTTTATTAATAGAAGCAATTGGAAACGATTGAATATCAGATGGGGTCATCGTAGAAGCATTATTTAGTCTGGTAATTTCTTCGGAGGGTAGTAATTTGGATGATGTCTAGTGAAATAATTATAAATGCATAAATTCAAACTACGAAAATCAAAAATCAAATTTTAATTCTTACCGGCACATTGTCCAAAAATACCATTCCATAGTCGGTAGCTGCCTCCTTGTACGACTCTGGATTCTTTGTTACAATTGGTTTGACTGTCGGTGCTGAATCACACGAGTCCGACTCCTCTTGAGCTAAATGTGTCAATGGCTTTTCAACAACTTTCTCTTTTTTCTCTTCTGCATTTTCTTTGTTACTATCCGGCTCCAAAGTCTTAAGATTGCATACATTTGTCCTATAAATTGGCTGAAATTTTTAAGTAATAATATGATTAAATATATGTTCAAATTTGTATTAAAATTTCTTCTTACAAATCTTCTTTTCGATAAATTTTTCAAATTCTGGACGCCATATAGAAGTTGAGTCATTACAGTTCCTATAACTTCACCGTTTGAATCGCACGTAGCCGAACAATTTAACCAGTCACTGATAGACACATGCTGCCAAAGGAAAAAAATGTGAAATTTAAAAAAGAAATCACTAAATTACAACTACACTTACCCAAATAGAGCCGTTGTGCGATGTTAAACAGCGAGAACCGTTGCCAAAGTAGCCAGTATCAATGAATCTCAAATTAGTTCTCCACAAGCTGAAAAGAAAATTTGAAATGATACTTGGAGTTGGCTTTAGAATGAATAATAGCTTTCGATTTGGATCAGAAAATAGGTACTGAAATATATGCAAATAAAACAATTCAAGCTGCAGCTTACTTATAGCATTCTTCCTGTGTTACAAAAACACCACACCAATAAGGCGACCAAGCTACACTCAGTAATTTACCAAGTTTTTGTGAATTGATAGGTAAACTTGTATCTTCAATTGACCACACGTGGACTTGACGGTCCCAGCCAACTGTGGCCAAGTAGTTTCCATCACTAAATGGTGCCCATGCAACATCTGTAATATTCCACATATTAACATTATCAAATTTATTGTACAAATTTGATAATTTGATAAAACAAACCTTTGACGCAATCAGCATGTGCCTGAAAAATTTTATAAGGACCATATTGCGTTTCTGTATTTGGTGGTAAACCACATTCTTTTCGGAGGTAAGTCGTTTCTGCAGACAAATTCCAAATTGCTACAAAACCTGTGGGAAAAATGTTGGATTAACATTCAGCAGTGTTCTTGAAAATCCGTAACAAACCATTTGCGAATCCACCAGCGATTTTGGTGTGTCCTTTGTGCCTTTGCCATGCTAAGGTTAACATCTGGCTGTCGTTATTTGGATTGAAATTGTGCAAGTCTAATGTAGGACGAGTTTGTAATGCAATAATTGGTTTTGCTTGAAAAATAGGCAGAGCAACTGGTTTTGTGAGTGATTCAGGAATAGGTACACTGGAATAAAATGGAAATTCAAAACACGATAATTTTTATAAGTAAAAACTCATACCTGAAAATATAAATTTTCCCGTCCGAACAAGCAGCAGCTAGAAGACCCAGTCGTGGCAACGTCACATTGTTATTCTATTATTTTAAAAGAAAAAAAAATATTAATGAATAAAAAATATCAATAATGTCTTAATAATTTACATTTTCGTCGTTCCAACAACCACTTGGACACCATTCTAATTTCCACACATCACCAAAGCTATGTGCAATACCCAACACAAACTTCGACTCTAAGGAGGAACTGAAATTAGAAAAAAAATATTATTTAAAAATAATAAAATAACCAATATTTTAAACCATACCTCGAATCATCGGCATTCCCTACTTTCCAAATTTGAATAAGACCTGATTTATTAATTGCTGATGAAACCAGCTTTTTCTCTTCCATGGCTTGGTGACTAGACAAGGCTAGATATTGGTCGCATACTTTACTTGCAGGTGTGGGGCACCATGCCATTGCCCACACTGGACCTCCCGCAAATAAAGTACTTGGATTGGTTTGAGCAGAATCTAAACAGTTGAAACAATTAATTATAATAATTAATTATTTTATTTTATTTAAAGATAAATACCTGATTGTGAATTGCATGAAAATCGGTTCAACTTAGTCCAGTTAGAAGTTGGCTTTTCTTTCTTAATCCCGTCTACAACCTGAAACGATATTGAAGTAGTTTCTTCTGGCAGGTACTGTTTGCTTTCGCTATAAATAAAAAAAAAATTTCTTAATAAAATTTTTAATTATTTTATTGATTATCTTACGATTCAGAAAGCGCTCTCCAATTTCTAACGTCTGGAAGCCATTCAGGAAATAAAGAGAATTCATAATTTCTTTTACAACTATAAAAAATTTTTAAAAAAATATTAATTTCTAAATGCCTGCATTTTTGCATTTTAATTACTAGTCGTAAGTCCATTCTGCAGCTTGAGATAATGGCTCAAAGTCTTGACCATTACGAAAAGATGACAAGTTATATTTTCCATAACCACTCTGGCCGTGATCTGAATTCAAATTATAAAATTATTGTTACATGTTAATTTTATGTAATTTCATAACATACTTGATGAACCGCCTCCTTCAATATCAGAATCTGATTCCTCAGCTTCACCAAAGGAATGCTAAAAAAAATAATTCAAAAAATTATTTTAAAAATAAATTGCTATACTTAATTATAAAATACCATTCTATCCACGTGATTTTGCATTTGAGTTTCCCTCCTACATCTTTTTTGACAAATATTGCAAACATAACACAACGCTAACGTTGAAAACTTGCATAAAATAAAATGCCTTTTCAATTCCGTCAGTTCAGTGAACTCCTCTGTACAGCCCTAGAAAATGATTTCAACTGACAGTAAGCAAAAAGTCTTACAAATTACGAAGATGTATTTACAGAATTAGTGCAAGACGCTTTGCCATTAACATCAAACTGCTTTTTCCACTCTGAATAAATTTGTGAAGAAATAGATTGAGTTGGCTTTGTGTACGACTTCTGTTAACAAAAAAATAAATAAATAAATAAATCAACAGAGTGATTAAAATTAAACTATAATTTGTGTATACTAACGTGAGAGTCTGGCAATTCGTAAGTGCTATCTTCAGACTCACTGGAATCACTTTTCGCCACAGCATTGTTTTGTTCGTCTCTGAAATACTTTTTAGCAATTTCACTAACTTTTTCTCTAGCCCTGGAAAAACAACAAGAATCATTAAATGACATCAAAATAATTACCAATAGCAAAATATTATACCGTTTAGCTGCTGGTCTTTTTTGAGAACAATCAACAATTTCTTGTTTTGGCGGTTGTGGTGGAGGTGATGGTGGATGAGTCATTTTCATGTGTGTTTTCATACTAGCTTCCTTTAGTTTTTTACCACAAATTTTGCATTCAATCGCTACACACTATAACAAATAAAACAAATATCAACACATGTAAACAAATAAATACACGAGATTCGTTACTTCTTGGCCGCAATTTTTTAAATGATACTGGTAACCGCCTAATGAAGTAAACGTTTTGCCACAATCTTCTCTCAAACAGTGAAGTCTTTTCAAAACTTGGAGTGTTTTCTTTAAGGCTTGAACTTTTTCCTCCTCCGTGAATGTTTGCTCCGAACCATTTATTCGAGCCTTAAAGTAAAATTAAAAATGAAATTTAAAACCAAAAATTCTACAAACTTTTTTACTTCCTCTTACCAAACCGTTGTGCGCTATCATTGCGTGATTATTAAATTGTGGCTGAGTATTAAACTTTTGTTTACAAATTCCGCATTCTATTTTGTGTACAGGCTGAAATTTAAATACCAAAATCTTATTAAAATTTTATTAAATTTTTTAAATAAAAACCTAAGTTTTTACCTTTGCTTTTGAACAAGATTCCTCATGCTGTAAATAATCTTCAATAATTTTAAACTCTTCAGGACATCCATCATTGAGGCAAATCAATTTCTGATTCAGACGTAGAACTTGTTGCAATATTTTTTTCTTTTCTTCTTGATTGTAAATGCGTTCGTCACCTACTGGCAGAGCCTAATCAATAACAGAATAAAGTTCAAAAGTGAGTATCATTAAGCTTCAATTTAATTTTTAAAAAATTTCTTACCAAACCATTATGTCTAGCGATAACATGTTCTCTAAAAGTTTGTAAATTTGTAAATAAGATCCTGCAATAATTGCACACAACTTCTTGGCAAGTCTAAACAAAAAACAAAAAAAAGTCACCAAAAAAAGAAAAGAAAAAAAAAAAACTGATCGAATTTTTGCAAATATTTACATCTGATTTACACGTCCTCAAATGGTACTGTAAACCCTGAATGCTGAGGTAATGTTTAGGACAGTTTGGACAGGGAATTTGACCATATTGCTTCAACATTTTCTTTTGTGCTGCTATTCTGTCGTCTTCAGTAAAAGGCCTGTCATCTCCAACAATTCTCGCCTGTTTAAAAATAAACTTTTTTAAATTGCACTTTAATGAATGAAACTGTAAATTAATTACCAATCCATGGTGACGTGTTAACGCGTGACTTTCGAAGAATTCATCCCTCGAAAACTTTTCATTACACTCACGACAGGTTTTCACCTTCTCTAACTAGATATTGATAATTTTAAAAAAATTAATAAATTTAGAAATGCTAAACTTATTTAAAAGTTAAATCAAGTTGTACTAACGTAAGTTTCTTCAGACTGCGTAGAATTGCAGGATTCATTCATTGAAATCTCATCCTATAAATAAAAATAATTAATATCTACCGGTATTTTAAATTTGATTACTATGTCAGCTTACTTGTTTGCAGTTTTTAATATGATTCAAATAACCAGTAATTGACAAGAGCGGTTTTTTACAGTGTTGATTTGGACAAGTTAAAATCCCATGTTGACGCATTATCTTTTGCAATTTCGCCTTCTGTTCTTTCATCAATAGTTTTTCACTATCCAACGGCCCTTGCTAGTTTCAAGAATAACAAAATAATCGTAAATATGTGAGTAAATACGTGAGTAAGTCACATTTCAAAGAACTTACTGTCCCGTGCTTAGTAGCAACGTGTTTATCACAAGAAACTTGATCCTTAAATTCTTCCCAACACAATCCACAAGCCGTAACGCTCAAAAACTCATTCTAAAAAAAAAAAAAAAAAAATTAAAGAATTAAAAAAAATTTTTTTTTTCATTTTTATTTCATTTTTACCTGCTCAGGAATTTTTCCAGCATTTTTTCGTCTGCGTTTTCGTTTTGGCGATTTATCCTCATCTTTTTGACTTTCACTAAAATAGAAATTAAACGATTAAACAATCATTATTTTGCTGCGCTTGTTTACTTACCTATTTACAACTGGTTCTATAATTTTTAATTTATCTTTTCTTGGTCTTCCACGTTTTCTTTTTACAGGCGGTATATCGGGAGTCACTGAAGATTCGGATGAATCCACTTTAGCAGTTTTAGTCCTTTGGTATAATTGACTGTAGTTAGCTCTAATGTTATTACACACATCTGTGGGTAATTTAAATGCATCATCTGACAAAGGCATTGATAAATTATCCTCGATCTCGTCTTCTAGAACTACAACATTTGAAGCTAAATCTGTGGGTGCTAATCCCATTCTATACAAGAACGACGACTTCAAAACAGCTTCTGGAAAATCTTCCTTTTTGTAACTCCCTGAAGGCAAGCGTGTTACAGTCGCACAAGGCGCAGTGGATTTCCGTTCATTCATCGTCATCGGAGATAAATTTTGGATAAAATCGTCTGATTTATTGGGGTCGTCTTTTGAATCTTGATTTTCTCGATATCGAGCTGGTTTCCGAACTTGGCGCCTAGACTTGGTCGTGTGGAGATTGAACGATTTCTTTGATTCTGTTTGGGAGTCCATGAATGAGTTTATAGCTTTTGCTAAAAAATGAGAAAATAAAATAAAGTTGAGTCGAATTAAATTTTTGTATTATTTTATATTCTAATACTTGGCATTCCACTGTGCAAAAGGCGATTGTGATGTGCCAAACTAATTCGGCCCGAGACATAATTACAACAAATTTTGCATTTTACAATCTCTTCGTCGTTTCGTTTCTGAAATAAAATAAACATTAAGTTATTCGAATTTTTATTTATCTATTTATTTTATTTTATTCTTTTTTTGGCTATACTTACTCCACTGCATGCTCTGTAATGCAAAAGTAGCCCACGGATTGAGCAATAAGACAGTTGACAGTCTGGATGTGGACAACAAACTTGCCGACTCTTCTGAAGTGCCTCTCTCCAAGCTTCTAGAAGTTCTTTACTCGGTTCTCGATCAATTACCTGAGGTTTTACTTTTCTAAAAGTAAAAAAACAAAATTTTTAAAACAAAATACAAATTTTTTAAAATTAATTTTTTTTCAATGAATAAATGTACTTACGGTGCAATCGGTCTTTCATGTTTGTATCCTGTAGAATTGTTGGCATTGAGCTTAGACGATTTTGCTCTTTTTCTAAGAATGAATGAACAGAAATTTTCATAAATTTCGAAATTTAATTTTTCGTAAATAAAATAAATTTCCTAATACCTTTTATTATTCTGAATAATGCTGTTTGTGCCATCTTGAATAATTTCAACCACAATTTCGTTTAAGTGTGAACTTGAAGTACAGTCCACACTACTATCTAATGATGATTCGAAATTAACATTAGAGTTGTTGTCTCCCATGTCGATTTCCTAAATTTTCATTTATAACTGAAAGAAAAATAAAATAAAAAGATTAGTGATGCATTTTAGAAGTTTATTTCATACAAAAAAAATTAATTTTAAATAAATTTTGAATACTTACCAGTAAATTTCTTCTACGATTTATATAACGGTTTGTACAATAAATCACGTGTAACCTGAAAAATAAGAGAATTTCAAAATTAATAAAATTGGAAAAACTTGTTTTAATTTATTTTCAACGTTTAACGGTAAGTTAGTCACTTTATCGTCTGTAAAGTTTATGTTTACGTACAAGGTGGAAAAATTCACGGTGACCTAATTAATATTTAAGGACGCCATGAAAAGTGAAACAAATATATCATTCTGGTTGATATTTTCACAAATAAAATTCGTTACAAATAACTAAAATGTATTTTTAAGCATTTTAAATGGGATTTAAAAAAATTTTATGATCGATAATTTACTTAAGTAAAATAAAAGAGTAGGAAAAATAAAATAAAAATCAATGACGGTCCGAAATACGTATTTGAAAAATTTCGAGTAATTATCTCAAATTAAAACAAAAAGTTCAAAAATCTCCATGATGAAATTTGTGAATAAAGAATAATAGAGGATAATTGTAAATATTGAATTTTTTGCTTAAAAATAAATTTAAAGATATTTTTTAAAGTATCAACCTAAATTTTTAAAAGCATATTTCAGAGGAAAAAAACATCAGTGCTAAATAAGAGCGCGAAATTTCGTTATTTTTGAGTATGGTGTTAAAAAATGTAGAGTTAAGCCATCTTGCCATCAAAGAAGCGATTAAATATTATTTGCTAAGGAAGGCATCACCGAATGTTTTTAAATGTTTTAAAAAAAATTAAATCTAGTGAAAAAACGTGTAAAATTACTTAAAATAGCTTTCTTTTAGTCTTCTAATAATTTTTTTCAATAAAGTGGATATTTTTACCTGAAAAAATATCCTTATTTGGTTCATCTAAGTTTGATCCAAAACGAAAAGTTGTCTCCGCAACACAAAATGACTGGATTATTTTTTGTTTTTGTGCGACATCTATCGACGGTTTGCACCGTACCCACAAGAAACTAAAAACTGTTTACGTCATTCTAACAACTAAATCAATATAATAAAGTGTTGTATCTGACGTCATCTAATCTTTTCTTTAAGTTAGAACTTATTCTTGTTTTACCCTTTTGAAAAGAGCGCTGAAGGATATTTCGAAAGTAGATAAAATTGTTTATGAATTGTTTACCTTTTGAGAATTTCAATTAATTTTATAATTATGTATTCGAGAAATATATTTTAAATTGCGTATTTACAGTTACTCCATTTTTATAAAAAAAATTTTTTAATATTCTTGATTATCTAATATCTATACCATCCGTTGTGGATATATCGGTTCTCTTCTCATTGCTGACTGCAGCGCCGCTTGAACAACTACATATCAAGTTGGTTGAAAGAGTTGGCCAAATTTAAACTGCATTGCCTTTGTAATATTTTTACAAGCAGTTTTCTTACACGTAAATGTCATAATTGTAAATATAATTGCTTAAAAGCTACTCAAAATTAAACAGACGGCATTTTGATACTAAATTCTACAGGTGCGCATTGCATCAATATTTTTTTCTCAATTGTATTTAAAATTATAATTTTCCTTTTAGAATGGCAGCTCAGCAGCTTGGATATGTCCATCAACAACAAATGGCGAATGCCCCACCAAATTTAAGGCCACAGCATTATCAAAATGCGCCGATGATGCAGAACGTGATGAACAATTCACAACCGCAAAGTATAAATTTATCGAAATATTTTCGAAGAACCCAAATTTTAAACTTCTACTTATATTATACTTCTAGCGAATGGTGTTCAGCAAGGTCCAACACCGCCTCCCTCAATGCCCCAGTCAAGAGATGTATCTACGGCGTCGCTGTGTAGATTAGGTCAAGAAATTGTACAGGAAATTGTTAGCAAAACTGGAGAACTTTTCCAGACATTGAAAGCATTACAGGTAAGCATTAATATTTCAAATTTAAGTATTATATCCATTTTTAAAAATCGTTTTAGCTTCCAAATATAAATCCACAAAGTTTAGGTGCACAGAGAGATCGTAAAGAGAAACTTCAAGATCATTTGAAAGGATTAAGTATTTTATTTAAACGACTAAGAGATATTTACGACAAATGTAATGAGAATTGCACAGGAATGGAATATACTCACATTGAAGTAAGATCGCTTATACTTTTACATTGTTAAAATCATAAATTTAAATTATTATTTTCGAATTTAGAGCTTAATACCTCTTCGAGACGAGCCCGATTCAAAATTGGAAGAACGTAAGACTACTGAAGTTATGAAACAAGTCAGTGAAGAACACAGAGATATAATTGAGGTAATATTTAGTAAAGCGTAATTTTAGCGAGTAAAAATTTAAATTTGGCTTTCTATTCTTTATAGCAAGTGGTTCAAAAGAATAAGCATTTTAAAGAAATAATCGACCATTTAAGGAGTATTATTTGGGAGATCAACACAATGTTAGCAATGAGACGATCGTAAATATTTATTTCATAATAAAATACAATGACTGTACAATTGTGTCGTGTTTATATTTACAAATTTGATTTAAAATTTTTAACATTAAGCTGTCCATGATGACCAACACCTTCTGTGAATTTTTTGGCACCTAAAATTAATTCAAAATAATTAATCAAAATTTAAAATATCACCCAAAAATTTAAATAACCTATAATGGATTCTTTAACTAGCACTTCCAAACTGTTATTGTGTTCAAATTCGAGAGCGTCAGTCAAAGATTTGGCAGCGTATGATGAGTAGTAGGCAGACGTCCGGTCAGCATTCATACAAAGTTGTGGAAATTTTCCAATCTCTTCTGCTAATTTTATTGCTTCAGTTAGGGCTACACAAAAATAAAAATAAAATACAAAATATAATATTATTTCCCTCTTATTTCACCTTGTCCATCCCGAACTAAACGGTTTGCAAGACCAATTTCAAACGCTTCCAAGGCTTTAATTGGTCGACCTGTTAAAATCAGGTCTAAAGCTCTTGATAAACCAATCAAATGAGGCAACCTCACTGTGCCACCATCAATAAGAGGCACGCCAAATCGTCGACAAAAAACTCCCATCGTGGCAGATTCTTCCATTACTCTTAAATCACACATCAATGCTAATTCTAAACCTCCAGCTACAGCGAATCCGTCAACAGCTGCTATAATTGGTTTTGCAGCCAGCATTCGACTTGGACCCTACAAAGACCGTAAAATAAGTGAATTTTAATTAAATTTTGAAGAAAATCACCATTGGTCCTTGTGGTGGTTCTGGCACGAACTGAAGCGTTGAATCTTCTTTGCCAGCCGAGCTTATTTCACTTAAATCATAACCAGCACAAAAATTTCCTCCTATAAGTAATTACAACTATTATTTATGGAAATCAATTTATGAAATTGGAATTACCAATTCCGTGTAAAACAGCGACTAGCGAGTCTTTATCACTTTCAAATTCTTTAACTGCTTCAGTGAGCAATCGAGCAGTGGCTGAATTAACACAATTACGTTTTTCTGGTCTGTTTATTCCGATAAGAAAAATATTGCCTTTCTTCTCACGTATAACAAGATTAGGCTGAAATAATGATTTAAATTAATTGTATTTCTGTATAACTTCACATCAAAAACAAATATTAAATGCTTACGTCTGAACTTTTACCAGACATCGTTCGTTTTATAGTGGTTTGCAACAAATTTGAACTAATAAACCTCTTTATCATTTTAATACACGTACTTATGATTTATATTGACTATCTTCTTGAGAACTTTGGCTCGGGGTTACAAACCCGAAATATAGCTGCCCCCATTGCTATAAAGCAATTAAGTGGTGACGCCATCTAGTAAGAAAACTTAAACTTTCAGGTTTACAAATTTTATAAAATTTTATTAATTTATCATGGTACATTATTTAAAAAAATATAAAATCTTAATTTGCATGATTGTATCTTATTTGTTTCTTGTTCTTTCATCTTCAAAAGATTGATTGGTAAACTTTCCATGTCTACCAACACCACTAACAAATTGTTTAGCACCTGAAATTATAAAGGCAAAATTGGAATTTTGAATGAAAATAATTCCACACGGATTTACCATTAATCGACTCTGCACTTATTACTTGCAGACCCTTATCGTGTTCACGTCGCAAAGCACCTTCCATGGAAGTGGATTCGTAAACCGAATAATACGCAGAAGCTCGATCAACGTTCATGCATTCCTGAGGAAATTTTGCAATACTGCGAGCAAGATTTATTGCCTGACCAAGAGCTAGAGAAAACACAAAGATTATTGAGGAATTACTAATTTTCTAATCCATAGTAATTAACCAGTTCCGCAAGGCACCAATCGGTTTGCCAGACCAATTTCAAAAGCTTCTTCTGCAGTTACTTGTCTTCCGGTTAAAATAAGATCAAGCGCTCTTGATAATCCTATTAATTTAGGTAAACGGACAGTACCACCGTCAATTAATGGCACACCTACAATAAATTTAAAAAAAAGAAATAAAAACCACAATAAAAAAATTAAAATCAGTTACCAAATCTGCGACAAAAAATTCCCATAACTGCTGTTTCTTCCATTATTCTCATGTCGCACAATAATGCTAATTCCATTCCACCAGCAACCGCGTAACCGTCTACAGCAGCTATAAGTGGTTTTGATGTAAACATTCGACTCGGACCCTATAAATTTCATTAAAAAAATATATATTATCAAACAAAATTTTTTTAAATAAAATTTAGATTAAATTACCATTGGAGCTTCTGGCATGTCAGGGTTATTTTTCATTTTACTGACTTCGTCTAAATCCAAACCCGAACAAAAATTACCACCTAACAAAATAGTCATTAAAAATATTTTTAATAGCTAATTTTTAGAAGTTACCAACCTACTCCGTATAAAACAGCAACTTGAGCATCTCTGTCATTTTCAAAGGTATTGATTGCCTCGACTAAAAGATTTGCAGTTTCTCTGTTCACACAATTCCTTTTTTCAGGCCTGTTTATACCAATTAAGAATGTGTTACTTAATTTCTCACACAGCACAGGTTTTTCCTATAATAATAAAAGCAGTGAATTTTGATTAAGTGCAATTCAAATATATGCCACACCTTTCCACTGGTTTCAGTTGACATCCATCTGTCAATAGATTTCCTCAATAAACATTTTTTCTGCAGATTTTGAAGTTTCAGGAAACGTCTACAATACTGAGACATCATGGTCATATCACAACTTACTCAGAAGCAAAACTATTTGTTGATGACATCAAATTGAGTTTGTAAAGTAACAATATTACACGAAGCTCTTACTGAGCTAAGGAATGCAGATAAATACTAATAAGAACGTCTTATCTGAGCTGTCAACTTTTGTTCAATTCTGAGACAGTTTGGACAGAGTGCAGCAATATCACTGAGCTTGGACCTTGGCCCACCTCCAACCTCCAGTGTTCTTGACTGGATGAGCAAAGTACGGAAGCTTCGTGATGACATTCATTGTGTAGATTATTTTTCCAGTTTGACGTGCTACCACCGTCAAGGGCCACCATTCAGCAGTGGCAATTTTAAAATGCAATAAACACTATAAATCCAAATAACATTTTTAATGGCCATAAATAATTAAAATAATGTAACACTTGTAATTTCTAGATGTGAATTTATTACACAATAATTGCAGTTATTGCCTTTATTGCTTGCCAATGGAACTCCCATTCCAGTGTAGGCTAAAATTTGGTAATATGTGGTATATTTATAATAATTATTATTTTTATGTAATAAATTCACACCTAGAAATTATAATTGTTATATTATTTTAATGATTTATGGCTATTAAAACATGTTTGGATTTATAGTGCTTGCTGCATTTTAAATTTACCGCTGCTCAATGGTAGCGCTTCATGGTGGCAGCACCTCGGGCAGCACAGCAATCTGGAAAAATAAGCTACAGAATGCGCATGTCGTCAAAGATGAGGATGTTGATGTCAACGCATAGTAACTGGATTATTTTCTTCGCAGAAAACAGTTACATTTGTAGAGAACTTTGATTCATAGCTTAAATTTCAAAATTTTAAAAAATCAAAATTTTTGAAATTTAAGCTATGAAATACACTTTTATTTACAGTCTCATACAGCATTTTAAAAATAGATTTTGAAATTTATTAATTAAAATTTGCAAATAATAAATTTGGATGGCAGGAATCATGTTATCAGCAATAATTAAGAACGTTCATAGAAACAACCTCGACCTATTTTAAGTTAATTTACCTTTTTTAGTTAATTACCTTTTTTAGGTAATTTAATAAAGAGAATGGAAACCTGAAAGTATGTTACCACGAGAGATAGTTTAGCTTTGATGTATCTGATCATTAGTCTACTTTTAGTCAATAGATTGCGTCTCATTATAAATGAAATTAACACACGATTGCATTCTTCTGTTGGAACGTGCATCAATAATGTTTACGAAACTCATTACATTAGATCGCATTCTCTAACACGACTTATGCAAGAGCTTAGGTCGCTGTACCAAGCGTGCTTGAATCAGAATGTCTGACATTTGACACATCTGAATATGTGACAAGTCAGCATCTTAAATATATTGTTCCTATACCCTTCTGCCCAACATTTTACTTCGACTTCCGACCATGAGTCAAGAAAGCATAGTGTTTGACGATAAAAATTTAAACTATGGCCAAGATTTGTGTGAATTATTAGATGATTTATTTTTCGGCGGTTGTCGTCCAGAAATTCCAGATGATACGGCTGTTAAAAATATTATAAACACGATTCCTTTGGACAATGATTTCGGACAAAAATATGTCAATGAAATTTTAGAGGTTGGTGTTTCATGTTTTTAATTGTGAACGATATAGTTCTAATATTATAAATTTATTACTACAGCTTTCTGAAATTAGAAATTGTGAAAATACAGAGTTTTCTGTATTAGAGGATTATTTAGCACGGGTTTATTACAAACATGAAATAGAAACGAAATTGATAAGTAAAGCTGAGTCAACTCCGGAATTAAGAATCAGTCCTATTTCAACTGAAGGTTAATGAAGTCAGAGCTCGAATTTATAGCGTAATTTTAAATTAAATTAGACGAGTTTCAGAATCACTAGGATTTGCTGAAGAAATTGTGTCTGCAGAGGGGGTAGAAGAGGTGGAAGAAGAAGAGGAGAGTGCAGTGATGTCTGAGGCAGAAGCTGATGCTGGGTGTATTGTGCCATTGGTTAATCTAGATGGTGACGAAAGTCCAGAAGATGTGTTTGGTATGGCGTCTCCGATTTTTACCACGAAATCAGATCTAGGAAGTAATTTGAAGCAATGAAGTGATGAATTCACTTTAGATTCAAAATTTTCCTTCCAATTTTTCAGGTATAGTTACAATTCCCACTGAACAAGAAAAACTATTATTAGAAAAATATGCCGTTTTATTTGCTGAACCATTATTTAAAAGCAATGCATCACCAAGTAAAAACTGATAGCACCAAAACATTGTAATCGGTTATACACTTCTTACACTTTATCATTTGTTGTAGTTACAGCGACATATCCATCTAATCGCGGAATAGCTAAAAAACGCTTAGCTGCTTCTGGAAATGAGGTTTTTATTTATACAGTCGATTTTAAGAAAGAATTATGATTATGCTGGATTGATGTAATTGCATTAATGTAGGTGAAATTGAAAAAAAGCTGTTCTACAACGAGTGCAAGATCAAAAAAGTAATTTTATAAACACAATGTATGCCAAGTCGAGATTAGGCAATATTTGCGCGCACATTGTCGAGTTTCATGCTTGAGCCTGGGACTGGGGGTCCCATGCTAAGTTTCAGTTTTAAAATTTGGGTAATGAAAGGGCCTTGATGTGGCCAACTTCTTACTCTCTATCACATGAATATTTACGGCGGTCTCATTACTCGACATTGAGATTGAGGCCCAGAAGTGAGTTACGAGGAATAAACGTGAATGATTAAAATTACTTTACAGCGTGATGACTCCAGACTGACTTGAAAATTATATTAAGTATCTATAACTCAAGATTACAAAGCATATTTAAATCAAATTGAAAGCAAATTGAAGCAAATTGAATCTAAATCAATTTATTGAAGTCGAGTTAGCCATTGGGCCATTACATCATCCTCTCAGCCAAATTATTTTGCAGACAACATGACATGTACAGTATTTCACTGTTTTGCTTATTTTAAATCGATTTTTAAAAAATGAACATACACATTAATTGTAAAAAATTGACTTAACTCTACATAAATTGGGGGTGGCATTTAATTCAAGTCTTTATATCTTGCGCAGGCTAGCTTAAGTTGAATGAGTATCGTTTTTATACAGTATGTAGATAATAAATTTTAATACTTTAACAATATATCACAGCCAATTTAAGGACTTATCACAAAGGAACCGAATGTCTGCATTCCAAGCAATTCCTACTGAAATTATTTTCACTAATTGTGAACCCGGAAATGTTTATTCTGTAATTTCACATTAAACAAAAGGAAGAAAAGTTATTAATATTAATTTAATAACATTAAGGCTACCCTCGCACTAAGAAATATTACAACAGCAACTCAACAGTGTTGTGTTTTACCACCAAAATCAGGCTTTTTTTCAGTAGGTGAAGGTAATGCAAAATATAATATTTTTAATAATACAAGAAGGAAATGCTTTGAAAGTTCTGCAATTTCAGGTCACTATCCGACTGAGAACAAAAATTTTGTATCTCCAGGATTGAGTTGCAAATTCACCGTCAAATTCAGGCCGAAAGTTTTTACAGCTTATGAGGACAGAATTCAAGTTAATGTTTCCCAAGGCTTACCTTTGACAGTGAAATTATTTGGAAGGCGTATCAATCCAGAATTAGAGAGTATGTTGTAGCTCTTAAAATTTCTAAAGCGTACAAATGATTTGTTGAATATTGTAGTGCCTTACAAATGGGACTGCGGCGATTGTTTTTGTGGCAATGAAGTTAAAATGGAATTTACAATTAAAAATTTGGGTGGATTTGGCAAATTTTGGCTTTATGTAGGAGATTTACAATTGGAAGATGTTCAAAAGATTTTTTCAACAAACTTCGAGGTTTTTTTAAAATAATTTTTTACATAATTGTTATTAACATTATAAATACAAGTCGCTTGTGTTATAACTTATCTGACAATAAGCATTTGTTGTAGCTAGAAAATATCAATCAATCAAAAATTGAAACCGACCCGTTTAGCATTACTCCTACAAAATTTACATTAAAGCCCAAGGAAAAGCAAACTTTTACTGTAATTTTTAAACCTCGCTATGCAGGTCATTTTTGCGATAGCATATCAATTTTGTGCGACAATTTAACGTGTCTTGAAAAGTTTTTTATTGCGGGTATGTATAATAAGTATAGAAAAATGAATACTAAATAATGTTATTCCAAAAACTCTTAAAATTAAAGGCCGATCTTTATCCATGAGTATGCATTTGGTTTCGTTAAAATGTCGCTGGAACTTTGTTCGACCACACGAAACCTGGGACGTATTTGCAGAACATTTCCTTAATTTTGATACTATTTACGCAGGGAACGAGGAAACTTTGACATTTACAATGAGAAACAATAGGTTAACTATACAATATTACACATACAAGATGATTAATGATAAGTTCTCATTTAAAGCTATCTTTCAATTCAATATCATTGGAAAACATATCGTCCATTGTTTAACCCAGAGAAGATAATGCGAATTGCAGTTGAAGACCTTACATTGAGCATACATCCATTGAAAGGAGTATTAGCCGGTCATTGTGAACAAATAGTGAAATTGATATACAAGCCACAAATTGTGATGATGTTTTGTCAATTATTTAATTTAAGAATTAATTAACTTTTTTTTTGTGGAGTAAAGGAAAGCACACTTCACGTTATTGTTCAATTGGTAGTTGAGAACATTCCGAGAGTTGCAGTCGATAAAACGATGGCAAATGTTGAAGTTCTAACTGACAACTATAGAGCTGTGAATGTACTTCTCAATTTTGTCGATGTTCAAGGGAAATGCATTGAATACAATCTAGCTATTTCACCACCTCAATTACTGATCCATGGAGCTTTAGAGGTCGGGACTACTCACCGTCAACTTATTCAAGTACACACTGAAGTTTCTTATAATCGAATTATCAATCCACATCCACTGTGACATTATTGTGATTTATCATTACAACATCTTATCTTAATTTTTCTGGTAGTTAATAAACCACAAGAGAGTTCCAGCATATTTCAAGTGGTCACGCTGCACTTATCCGAATTTCGTAGAAGTGGAACCGGTAGTTGGTTTCATCGGTGCAACTTATGAAATGACTTTAGAGGTTAAGATAACCGGACTTCAGATTGGAAAATTTGTCGAAACTTTATACTGTGAAGTTCAAGGCGTTAGAAAATTGCTACAGTTGCAAGTTAGTAGAAAAAATAGCCAAAGATAAAGCTCTCAATGATGTGCTGCAGTTGAATCGCAATAACAAATTTAATTTCTTAGGTAGCGTTTCGAATCTGTGGTCATAAAGTTGTAATTGAATCAGGAAATGTAAATCTGGGATTAATTAGAGCAGGGAACACAGGAGAGGGGAGTTTAATAATACGAAATACCGTCCCAATTAGAGTTCCTTGGTCAATTATGGACAGTACCCAACGCCAAGTAATATATTAATTTAGATTATCATTGAATTAGAAATAAAAATCTTTATTTTATATGCAGACAGAAATGATCAAATTGAAGCTTAATCCCCGATCTGGTGAATTAGGACCACTATCGATGCAGAAAATCACTGTATCATGCTGTCATCACAAACCAGCAAGTATAAAAAGCACTTTACAACTCGAAGTGGAGGGCAATTTCCAAGCGTAAAGACAAAAACAAAATTTAATTATTGTTAATACGGTAAGTAAAGTTCGAATGCCTTATAGAGCCATAGCAGTGATGGGAGAAATAATAGAACCAAATGTATATTTGCAAACATGTACTTTTTTTGCTGGCACTGTCTACCGAAGTGTTCCTTTTACCACAATCGTTACCTTGATCAACAACAGTGCTTTGGACACAACATTTTGCTGGGACGAAGTAAATTACTCTGACATTATTAATTTCCCTTTTTAATTTAACTGTCTCAGGCCGAGGGAGTTGATGCAAAATCTTGTACGATCCATTTTGAACCAACTAAAGGATCAATTGGAGCTAATGAGTCAAAGGCTGTGTGTGTCACTTGCACTGTCAATCATTTGGTAATTTTTCAAAGTGTGGAATTCGGTTTGTTAAAATGCAGTTACTTTTAGATTTCGTTTCATGACGTGTGCGTGCCTTGTTGGATCGAAGGAATGAGCGAGCCAATATATTGGTCTGTTTCTGGTGAAGTTAATGGCATCGAAATATTTTGTTCTCTTGACAATGATAGTCGAAGATACTGTGCTACATTGAAGGAAGGAGGGTATTAAATTTTTTTAATTTTTAGTGTAAAGGCGTGATGGAATAATTGTAGATGCGAGGTGGAGCCAAACTTTGATTTAGATTTTGGAACTCAAGTTCAACTTGGTGCAGTTACAATTCGAGAATTTAATTTGACAAACAATAGCGCCATATTGGCATCTTTTAAAATAACTGGCGAAAATTTCATTGCTATTAAATTAGATGAATGGTAAATACTTGTCTTGGCATGCAATTTATAAAAAATTGAATAACAACTTGTTTTAACAGGGAAAAAGCCATTGAAATCAATAAAAAATTTCCAGAATATAGTAACAAAAAAATACAAGGTATTTTTTATTCCAATTTTTATTTCAACTATACTAAGATTGTGTGTTAATTACAGCAACATTAGAAGGATTTTTAAAAACACATAACCATGGCCTGGCAATTATAATATATCCTCCAATTGGTAACATCCCTGCCTTTAATTCAGCAACCATACAAGTTATTGGTTTATCAGACATGTGGGGGCTTTACAATGAGGCAATTACGGTTCAGGTTAGTTATTTTAGATTTTAATTTTTACCTAATAACACTACCATTTGGAAAGGTCGCTAAAGTGAAACCAATACACATGAAAGTCGGTTTTAATTCGGTCGGATTGCCTTTGAAATTCTTAGCAGGTCCCAAAAACGACAGTGTTTTCAAATTGCGGTACAATTTTTGAAATTAATTTAACTGGTTCTATAATTCTTAATTTTTTCCATTTAAAATTTTAACTTAAGGTTTGGAAACCATTTAGCTAACGGTATAAAAGAATCTCGAAGATTGAAAGTCATTAATACAGGACCTTGTGGTATATAGTTTTCTTTTATAGTTCAATCAACTTCAGTAATGCAAATATAAATTTTTATCACAGATTTGACAATTGCTTTTAAAACTTACGTGGATACTCAGAAAATTAAAAAACCACTAGTGGTCAGGTTAGATTTGCATAAATATAGCGAAGTCGAGAACGCTAATGAAAAATCCATTGACAAAATGCCAACCATTCAAGAAAATACATCAGAAAATCAATCCAGAGCAAACTTAATCGAATTAAGCCTGCTTCCCTATTACGGAAAGATAAATAATACAATTTTTCATTTATCACCTAATCCATTATTTATTGGGGCTCGGTCGGAATCGAACATTACTGTTGATTTCATGCCTCCTGTCGAAGAAAAAATAAATAAGTATTTGAAGTGTGGGATTCCAAAAATCTGCTGCAGATGTACGGGAAATGTCTTACTGAATAGAAATGTAAGCTTTCAGGGATAGTAATTGTGATAACAAATCTGGATAGTTAATGTTCTAGTTATTGAAAATTACAAACAAAGTGGGCCGCCAACACGGTCGAAAAGTAGCCAACTTCGACTTCGAAGTCAGTGCTCGCTTGACAATTCCAAAGTATTTAATTTATCTCCAAAATTAGACCAATACGATCTGAATTTTGTCTTTTTAGATTTGTACATGTGTCTGATGGAGATGACGAAGAAGCGTTTATATTTCGCTTGAATGCTGGTGCATTTTTATTTGGAAGGGTAAAAATGTTATGGTTATTATGAATTTAAAGTTTTTTTGTTTTTTTTTGTTTTTTTTAATTTCTTAGCCTGAAATTATGTGCAAGAAGAAAAAATTATCTTTTCGCAATGATTGTGCAGTTCCTTTACATGCAATTTTTAGCACAGCCAAACCATTTAGTATTTCTTGCAGTTCTAAGACATTTTTATCCAGTTTGTGTGAAAAGTCTGTTGAAGCTACCAAACCAATGTTAGTTGAGCCGGGAAATATTGTACAGGCAAGTATTATTGATAAAAAAATAATAAAAAAATCAAAATTCGGGTAATTACTGATAAAATTTGAATTTCAGTTGGAGCTGGAATTTACTTTAAAACGGTTTGAAGTGGACAAAATATGTCACAGTGCTCCTTGCCACACACAAGGAGAAAAGTGTAGTTCAAAAGATTGTATTTGGAATTATTGCACAAAAGAGCGACCTTACCAATTACACTTTGAGAAACCCTTGAAAATAAAAATTCTAGAGGGTGTAAAAAAGCAGGTGGGAAAATAATTGGTTATTCAATTTTCTTTAAAAATGATTTTTTTTTCTAATTTTTTTTTATAGGAATTTCAATTAAAAGGGAATTTATATTTGCCTTTCTTAACTTTGGCAACTAATGAAATTGATTTTGGTACTTGCTTTGTTGGCCAAATAACCTGTCAAGGATTAGGAATTTTAAATCCCAGTATCTGTGATTGTTCTTTCTGTGTCGTTTATGGTAAGAAATATAAAAGAAAGGATTTTAACATCCTTAAGTTTGTTCTTATTTTTGTATTTATTTTAAAGAAAGTAGCACCAACGAATTTCGTGTTGAACCTACCGAGGGGAATGTGCCCGGATGTCATTTGAAAGAACTACCTGGAAGAACAGAACTCGATGTTTTCTTTACACCAAAGTATAAATCTATTTTCCTAACCTCATTAATTTTTACATGTTCAACGATCTATAGTCATAACAAGGAATACAATCAAATAGTAATTGTTCACGGACCGTTCGGAATGGATCCACTACATATAGAATTAAAGGGAATTGGGACTTACGATTCGAAGTACAGACGCGAGTATGATGTTGTGGATTCAACTTAATTTGAAGAAATTCAATTCCTTTTTGAAATGCGTTTATTAAATTTATGAGTCACGTATATGAAATACTTGAACAATGACATGTGGATTTTTTTTTTAAAGAAAAAATGTATTTCATTCAATTTCTCCAAGATAAATTTGCTTGTCGCTCGAACAGGATGCAACTACAAGAAAATGAAGATTAAAAATAAATTCTCTTACAAGTGATTATAACGACTTACTGATTGGCTCTTTTGGATGAAAATTTACGTCGTTCACTGAACCAGTGTGTCCTGGTAACTTGTACAAAATTCTTCTACTTGTTGTATCCCAAATGTAAACGTATCTGTCTGCTGAACCTGCAGTTACTTTACTGCCATCAGGGGACCAGCCGCACCGTAATAAATTCTGTAAAAAAAAAAAGTCAGTCTCGTAATTTATTATCAATTCACATTAAATACCTTTTCAAAATTGTGCTGATGGCCTTGTAAGATCTTAACGCATCTTTCTTGAGGAGCAAATGGACGAATATCCCATATTCGAACTATTTTACAATCGCATTTAGTATTCAAAAATTACCAATTAATTATTCAAAATATTTACGTGTGTTGTCCATCGAATTTGATACGATGTACGAACCGTCAGGGCTTAATGCAAGGCCGGTTACCGTATCTATATGACCGCGCATTTTGTATAAAACGTTATTTTTTCGCAAATCCCAAACCTTGAAAGTAAATTATATTGCTTATATTCAATTTTTTAATTAATAAATTAAAAGGTGTTTTTACTTTTAGTTCATTGTCAATTCCTCCTGAAACTATTTGTTCCGAAGTGTCATTAAAAGTAATTGCTGTTACTTGGTACGTGTTTTGGAAAGTCTGAACTGCAGCTTTGCGACGAGTATCCCATAACTAAAAGATTAATGTTAGTATTTATAATTGGTATTTACAAAAACATTCAACTTCAAAATTTGCAATATACTTTGATAGTCGTGTCATCGCTACCGCTACACAACATCTGAGGACCTCTTCGAGCTGGATGACAACAATTCACGAATGTTGTATGTCCTTTCAATTTTTTAATTCTGGTGCCTGTTTCGGAATCCCAAATTCCCAATGTTTTATCTGTTGACGCTGTGAAAATTGTTCTAAAAAGAAAAAAAAATTGTAAATGTATTGGAGAAATTATTTCAAAATAAAACTTACGATCCATCTGTTGAGAAATGTAAATCCATAACTGCACCAGTATGACCCATCATCAAAGCAAAATTTTCACATTCGCCGTAAACGTTCCAAAGAACTAAATTTAATTTAATATATGTTAATTTGTAAAACTCTTAAATTCATTCAAATTTAAAGACTGGTCTTACATATAAGTCGATCAAATCCGGATGAAGCCAAAAATTGACCATCGGGATGAAATTTCGCTGTAAATATTTCTCCCGGATGACCACACAGAAGCATTATAGGTGAATCAAGACTAGAAGTTCTTGGATATCCCTATAAATTAAATTTTTTAAATTATTATTATTTGATTTGATTCGTTTGAGAAAAAGCAACTTACCGATTGCACAAGACTCTTTCCATCCCTAATTACAACTTCAGTTCTCGGTCGTTTTGCAGTTGGCATTAGAGCCATTTCATCTCCGTCTCGTTTTGCTCCAAACATCGGCATTTTGTTTGGAAATAGACAACTGTGAACGCAAAGTTTACGCGACGCGACCAAGCAACCGCTACCGCGCTACCGGCACCGGTAAAAGAAAAAACTGTACGGAATAGCTAAGGACCCAAAACTATTTCAAAACTTATTATAAACACGTAGATATAATCTATATTATTTATTCTACATTGAAAATGCTAATAAGCACGTAATTAAATCTAGGTTGAATGGTTGAATTAAAATGATTCAGATTAGATTAATTTGGTTCTCTTAAATTGTTTCCTCTAACCTTCTGTAGAAGCTTCGTAGTACCTGTTTTTCTCACTGTGTCACGTGATGTCACTGGTGTCTTTTAAATAATAATGGTAGTCACAGGAGTAGGCGAAATCAGAGATATGGATGATTTAGCCCATATTGAGTCAACGCACAAGCCGGACAGCATAGCTGAAAATGCTTAGATATGTATCTGAAGCTTTGGAAATTTGTTTCAGTTGTGGCAATTTTGTTTTTGGTGATAATTCCATGTTGTTTGTGGAATATCGTCTTTAGTTTGTCTGTAACTCTGTTTACTTGTGCTTTGGCATCATATTGCCTGACTAAACACTTTCTCCAAAGAAATACCACCATTCCATCATCTTTCGTTCTTGATTTTCTTAAAAAATTGAAATCGGAAAAACATTCCCTAAGAGACATCTCATCTTTCCAAGATTCTGACAAGGATAAACAAGGCGGGGCTATGAGACTAATCGAAAACCAGATTTATGGAGCACATTGTACCACGAATGTAACTATAGATAGTTGTATACATTTCATCATGCGAGATTTTGTTAATTCTTGGTACCAAAATGTCAGCTATCACAACCAATTTTCAAATGAAATTTATTATTTAATGGAAGACTTATCCGTTGCCTTAACATCGCGACTTAGGAAAGTGAATAAATACAAAGCGACGAAGAAGTTTATTCGTTCGTATCACGTGTACTTCAATCAGTATTTACAAACCCTGGAAAAAGTGCGTATCGAAAACAGCAGAGAAACAATTTTCCAGTGTTTATCAGACACCAAAAGCATAGAAGACAACTTCAAGAATTGGCATCGCGCTTTAAAGAACTCAGATTCTGAAATCGTATACATGCGAAGTGTAGTCAACACTTTGCTCGAAATCCTCACACCTGTTGATATTCTAGTGTGCGTCTTAAGTCGTCATATCCTGGCTGAAATACTTGTGAGAAATGTTATGATTCCATTGATGGATTTTTTATCGAATCCAGACTGGTTGAATAGGAAATTGATATTTTTATTATCAGAAACAAGTGCGTGCGAGAATACAAGCAGAAGTTACGAGAACGCTGTATCCGAGGAGATTAGTAATATCAATGATACAATTGAAAATACCGGACAAGGATTTCAGGAAGACGAGAATCGGAGTCAACATTCCGATAATGTAATAAATCGGACCAAAGAAGAAGAAAATTCCGAAGTTAATGAAAATGACCAAAGCGTTGAACTTAAGAGATCGGAAACTGTTTCTTCATATAATTCCCTGAAGAGTGAAACTGGGTCAATTGAAGGGTTAAATTGCGCCCAACTCTTGAATAATGGAAAATTACCGTCGAGTGACGAAATCACTTGTAACTCAATCCAAAACAAAAAATTTGTTCCTCAAAATTGTAAATTTGGGAGAAAAAGTAGCGTTGATACTCGAGCAAGTGTCTCGAATGGAAAAACGGAATCATTAATTCCCACTTCAAAATCATTGGAACATTTGAGTAATTTATTTATGAATAAGTTAAGCGATATAGAAAAACCCATTGAATACATCACTGAAAATTTTGCTCAAATTTTCCGTATTTCAAACGATCACAATAAAAGCTCTAAATCGGACGACAGTGGTTCGGAGAATTCGCGAAGTCGACGAGAATCGCTCGTTTCTCGTGATAATAACGAAGGAACGGTTACGAAAGGTGAATGTGACACGTCGAAGAGCATCTGCTCAGCTTTAGGAAATGCAATAATGACATCCACTGTGTCTGTCTTAAGTGACAAATTAAACAACTTGGAAGTCAACACTCTTCCGGCTAAAGATTGTTTACAGTTGCCACTTGAAGACAGCACAACCGAAAATCCTGAATGGAACAGAGACAATTCCCGACTGAGATTAAATTTGAAGTCGCCAGCCGCATATTTTTTTCAATCAACTTCCAAAGTAAATTTTTTTACATATATGTTCTTTTTTATCTTATTTACAATACAGTGTTGATTAAAATCATAAAATATTTCCATTATATCAAACGAAATCTATTGATATAAGGAAACAATAGCTTTATCATGTTTAAATTCATATCTTAATATTCACAAAAAATTTCATTATAATTTCTTAAAATAAATTTAAGATTTATTTCTTTTTTCTAGACGCCGCAGTCACTTGACGGTTCTGACGGCGTATTGGAAGCTGTTGAAATGTCTCCTGATAATCGCTGCTTTATGAATTTACACATTCCAAAAACCGAAATTGCAGAGGAGGCCAATGGAAATGGGCAATTTGCATTATACTGCATTGAGGTGAGTAATTGCAACTTTTTTCAAGTTAATTTTTTTTTTTAATTTTAATTTTTTAAATTTTTTTTAGTATGAAGCTTGGTTTCTCGATAATACTCCTCCAAACACCACATCTGAAACGTGCCCGTATATGGATGTGGCAGAGCACAGAATGGTTTTACAAGGAAGTCAAGTGAAAAGACGGTTTAGAGAATTCTGCACTCTTCATTCGCGCTTAGAAGAAAATTCCCGTTTACGACCACATTTGCATGACATTCAAAAGCCCAATCGATGGTTAAATTTACCCTTCAACAAGACGGATAAAGTAACGATCGAAGACAGACGGATGTCATTAGAAAGATACCTTCAAGTACTTGGCATAGAAAATTACTATAAAAATAAATATTTAATGAGAATTGATGTTTCAGAAATTAATAAGTCGAGAGGAATTGGCAGCGAGTGCTGAATTGCGCGAATTCCTAGCATATGGTAGTGACGCTAGTATTGCTTATGTCAAGAAAATTCCAGATAGTATGGTTCCTCGAATAGATAAAGTAATTTTTTAGTATTTTGTGAATAACTTTATAATAAACATTTTTTTTTTATAGTTTTTAGTAAGAAAAGTATCAGGAATGTTAGAAAAAATTCGTACGGCTCTGCCAACACTTCCTTCTGAAACTAGTCCAACAGATCACAAACGTGGATTTTTGGGCTTCCAATTCGGCAGTCAAGATGACAGTTATTCCATACTTTTGCAGTTTGGATATACAGAAAAAGATGTACTTTTAATTTTAAAATAATTAATATCAATATTATAATTCCGTAAAAATTTCTAGATAAATAATATTGAGGATCATCTACGAAAATTTATAAATAACAGCCAATATGGTGAGTTAGCGGAAGAACCAACAACTGGGAGCAAAGAAATACTAACGCCAATAACTCCGGTGACTACTCCTAACTGTGATTCACTTAAAAAAAGTAGTAATCATATTTCTGAACAAGTGGATAGCAACGCAGCATTATTACTGCGTAAGTATTTTGATTAATTGCAAAATTTTGTAAACTGATAATAAATCTTTATCAGAACAAATGATGGCAATTGACTCTGAAGTACCCTTGACGAGTTCAATATTAAACCTTTCTGTTGATATTATGAATCAAACGGACACAATTTTGAAAAAAGAAAGGCTCTTGCTGGTATTTAAACTTTTGAATGGAAAATTCATGGAAAGGTTAGGTTTGTTTAATTATTTTGTCTGAATTTGAATTTTGAATTTGAATTATTTTCCATTAGTTGGCTTCGGGATAAAGTAGACGTATATACAGACAATGATATTTGTATTCGGTATATCGGACGGATAAGGGATGCGATATGGCCAGGTGGGCTACTGCCCATGGAACCAGACAGTACGAGATCACAGGAAGAAAAGTGCCAAACAAAAGAGCAAACTATTCACTGCCTCCGAAAGTTTTTACCTGGTAAATTTATTTATTCACTAAAGGAATTTATTAAATTACCGACTAAATTTCGATTTTCGTGTAGCTATTCTCTCAGTTATCATTGAAGAAAATCAACTTGAAAAATGTATTGAATTATTTTTGGATTCTCTACAGCATTCTAAACTGTTAAGGTAATTTCTGTTATTCAATTGTTGTTTGCTTTTATCATTAAACCTTTTGTTTTTTTCCAGGCATTTTTTTTATAATGTTTTTGATCTCATTATTGACATCTTGGCTCCCGAAATGAAATCAGATAATTTTCAATCAAGATTAGCTTGTGTGATCTAGGAAAAAAAGTCGTCATTTTTTAAATAAGTTTTTTTCTTTTGAGTTGAATGTTTTTACTTTTGATTCGAGAATTTTTAAACAGAGCCGAAATTTGTTTTCGAGAAAAGAGTATTGATGGGAAGCTATTGACAATTAACATTGTTCTTGAAGAAGCATTTGACCTGTGTATAAAATATTTTGTCTAGAGTAGTTTTGTGCAATAAGGATGTGATTTTTTTCAGCCTGTTATGTATTATTAAATTAACTTTAAATTTACTGTTGTTACAAAGTAACAAATTGTTTTCTGTGATTATTTTTGAAATAATTTATTTAGTGTAATGAATTTGAATTTATATTATTTGAATATATAAACATATTATACGTTTTTTACTGCCTCTTAATCTTATATCTAGATCCAGATTGTATGAAGCACACTGTATACTATAATGGAGGTTTTTTTTGTAAATGTTTGTGTTTGTTGTAAATTAATGTAATGACAATTGTAAATTTTGTATAACATTTAACGATAAGAACTTAATGATATTTAATTAGCTAGTCAAATGTTAAGGTTTTACTCTTTCAGTGAGTGAAACGAATGAAAATTGTAACTGCTAATTGCAGGACAAATTGTAACTATTAATATTTATTGTGACGTTTTTGTTAGTACATAAAAATACATTATTCAGTAAACCGCAGCCTTTATCATAATGTTATCAACAGACATAATTCTCATACTTGATGATTAAATTATTTGGATACAAAATTTGAAAAAAAAATATTTTTTTAATTGTATGTGCATTCGGAGTTTACGAATTCTGTAAATCAAGAAGTGTCATTTATTTTTTAAAAATAAGTAAAAAAAAATTAACTAAACATAGATGTTTGAAATTGTCCAATAAATGTAGCCGAAGTAGGTTTTGTTTGATTTGTTATCAAAAATTAATATTAATAAAATCTTAATATTATTTATTAATATTAATTTTTTATTCAGAAAATATGAAAAAAATAAAAAGGGGGTTTCCTCCTCGCTTCCCTCACATACCACGGTGATACCGCACATGGCATATCCCACAATTCCGTGGGTGAGTCATTGACGTCACTTCCATCATCTCCTTTGGAATCGGCTTCGGCACCATGGCTGACAGGTACGGTTTTTCAACTTATGTATTTCTTATCCATCAACATCCACGTGAAATTTCTATCTACTGATTCTTTTCGGCATGTTATTATATTCCAAGTGATGTTTAGTACAAATCCGTACTTGTATTATAACATCCACTAACGTAATTTTGAACAAATGATAACATTTTTGTCTCGTGGCCATTATGCATGCCATCAGTAGCGTTGGTAATTGATTGAAAATAATGATATTTTACACTTTACAGACTATCTGTTGTTTTATTTGATCACGATAAGTTTTAAAATTATTATTTTTTGATCACAGCAAAGAAACGGCGAAAACTAAACCAGCGGCGAAGTCTCAGGGCAAAGCTGAAGCTAAACCTGCGACCAAGGCTAGCAAGGAAGATACCAAACCTGCAGCCAAGACTCAGAGTAAAACACAAGCTAAACCCGCAGCCAAGGCTCAGAGTAAAACTGAAGCCAAACCATCGGGCAAAGGTGACGCGAAACCTGCGGCTAAAGCACCGGCCAAAGGTGACGCGAAACCTGCGGCTAAAGCACCGGGCAAAGCTAATGCGAAACCCGCGGCCAAACCTGCAGCCAAACCTCAACAAAAGGCGAAAGGCGATGTGAAAGCTCCCGCTAAACCTAAGGAGACTGGCGCCGCTAAACCGGCAGAGGCGAAGGATGCTGCGAAACCGGCGAAACCCGCCGCTAAGAAGGCAGTTGGAGCCAAGAAAACAGTTGGCGCATCGAAATCGGTGAAGAAGACCGTCCCTGGTAAAGGAGTCAAACGACCTGCTACTGATAGTAAGGCAGCTCCTGCCAAACGAAAGAAGGGAGAAGAGAAAAAAGACGGAAAAGTAGCCACAGTTGACGGGAAAAAATTACCCAAAGTACCGGAAGGTATTTTGAAAAAACGTAAGAAGAGTTCGGAAGTGAAAGCGAATAATCTGAAGCAAATGCTTTTAAATAGCAGGGTAGGTTAAACATAAATTTTGTGAGAAGAAAAACTATTAATTATTAAATTTAATTTTTTTTAATTCAGAGACGTAAATCAAAACGTCACCTGATTTTCAAACGCGCTGAGAAATACGTGATGGAATACAGACGACAAGAACGAGATGAAATTAGATTGTCGAGAATGGCAAGAAATAAGGGAAGTTTTTACGTTCCAGCGGAACCAAAATTGGCATTCGTTATTCGTATTCGAGGGTAAATTTGTAATAATTTTAAATTTTAAGAAGTTGCTCATTGATTTTCAATTTTCTTTGCAGTATTAATGGAGTTAGTCCGAAGGTCCGCAAGATTCTTCAACTGCTTCGTCTTCGTCAGATAAATAACGGAATTTTCATTAAAATTAACAAAGCTACAGTTAACATGTTACGAATTGCTGAACCATACGTCACTTGGGGGTAAATTACTTTTAAAATATTACGATTTTTTGTAATATTAATAAAATATTATTTTCTTCTAGATATCCTAACCTGAAGTCGGTTCGCGAATTAATTTACAAACGTGGTTATGGAAAGATTGATCACAGGCGAACACCTCTTACTGAGAACTTGCTTATTGAGAAGAAGTTGGGTAAATGTAACGTCATCTGCATGGAAGATTTGATCCATGAAATTTTCACTGTGGGGAAATTTTTCAAACAAGCATCTAACTTCCTCTGGCCTTTCAAGTTGAACAACCCAACTGGTGGTTGGCGCAGAAAAACCAACCACTACGTTGAGGGAGGTGATTTTGGTTGTCGGGAAGATAAAATTAATATTCTCCTACGAAAAATGGTTTAAAATGTATTGAAAAGTTGTTTATTAATAAACAATGGAAGAAATATTCAGTTGCTTTATTATCATTATTCAAAATTTAAATAAATTCATATAAACACACATCAAATTTTAAATTATATCGATTTAACTTCTTGTAACACAACTCCAGACATGAGTGCCACTACTAAACCAATAGCAGACGTTACTAAGTTGGAGTATTTGATTGCAAATCCGTATATCTTAAGTTAAGAAAAAAAGTTTAATTTTCAATTTTCATGTATAATCAAATGGGAAATTACCGCCATTTGCAATGGTGCGTCGTTGAGGTAGATTAACATTTTAAGTCTGTCTTCGGTTGGACATAAGAACTAGAATGAAGAGATTGGAAGTGAGATAATGTTTTCATTTGGTTAATAATATATTACGCGAAGAGTTCTTTGGCATTCATTGTTTACTTCTGCTATGGCTGAACTTAATATGGCAAAAAATATTAGTGGAATGAGAAATAACGCAATGCTTAAAGGTGTTGGAGTGCTGGATAGCCAAGAGATTAAACAAACTGCAAGCCATATAACGCAGATGCAGAGAAAGCATACTACCCATCGTTTAAAAGCACTCGAAGTTAGTCGGAGTGAACACTGCAATTTCCAGATACGATGTAATATTTCCTCAGGTTTGAGGAAGTTATCATTGTGCTGTAAATCGCTGTATTTTGCATTTTGTCGCGAAGTCTAAAAATTAAAAATTTTTAAACATTTTTATTTCTTGAATTTTGAAGTGTAGAAATTACCGAAAATGTGTTTTGGAAATTATCTCGTTTGGTGTTAGATTTCGGATAGTCCGGTACAATGTATATGGCTACAAGGAAATATTATCATTAATTAATTTAATTAAAAAACAACCGGAATGTTTTTATACCAGGAATTTGGTCTGAGTTTGAATTGTGAGGTTCAGTTTCATCTGAAGATGAATGACTATCGATGTCTTCCATTTCAACAGTCTCTACATACATTTAAAATTTAAATTGTGATTATTTATTAACTTAACAAAACTTGCCGTCGAATATGTGCGACGTGATTGTCGATGTTGAGTAGGTTCTTCGGCGTAGCTCATCGTGAGCCAGGGCGTCTTTCTCTAATTCTTTAATAAATTGCCTTATTTCTATATAAATAATAATTATTGTAGAAATTCTTACGTGAAAATATTATATTTAAACATACCCAAACAATGTGTTCTGCAAACAGATAAAATGAGTAAAGCAACAAGTAAATTCCAAGTCAGGGCGAAAATTGAAAATATTAGGAAAGATACCATTGACACTGAACACACAATATTATTCAAATCCACTGCATCAAAAAATAAGTAAATTCACAAAAAAAAGAAGGGAAAATTATATTTGTCTAGTTTACCTGCATCGCAATTAGTTGGTTGAAACGCGTAATATGCACTGTATCCATGCAGTGTTGAAAACGCAATTCCAAAAAGAGTTATTAAGTATCCACTTTTGCATTTTAGTATTGTTTTGCTGTGCATTTTAACGTATTTTACAAAAGATTGATGAGTGAACATACGATATGCTAATTTGTGCGAGTAGATAGCAAGAAGAGCCCAAAAGAAGTATATCACCAACTCGACCACTCCTTTTAAGGCAGTTCTTTCTGTTTCATTGCTTGCAACATCATAAGCAGTATACCTTAAAGATAAATGTAGTTTATCGTGAGGTTAATGTATAGAAATGCTAGTTATTTCATTACCAAAAATTAGAGATAATAAAGCTGAGAGCAGATGTGCAAGTCAAGATATGCAAAATTGTAGCAAAATAAGGGATATCACTTGGATTTAAAGGAATACCCACTAATTTGGCAATAACTTTCCATAATTTTGGAGGGATTGTTGGCACATGATATATCTGTGGTCTCTTCCAACATTTCATGTCTGGAATGTTCAAAGGATACTCGCGCTCTTTGGTTGTAGGAATTTTTGACATAAATCGTAGGCAAGACTTTGGATGAAATTCTTCAATTGAATCATTTGCTAACTGACCAAGTTTGCTGCTGCAAAAAGATAAAAAAAATTATAATAATGGAAATTTTAAAAAATGTTTGTTTTTTTACTTTTGGCTAAATTCATTATCAGATAAATCATCTGTAAAAAAGAAAGAAAAAAAATTAAAAAATATGTTCGATAACGATTTTGATTGAATTGCCCTTTATAAAAAAATAAAGGGCAATTTCAATATTCAAAGAGTAGAGAAAAAAAATCAATTTTAGCAGCTTTTCCTGCAAAACAGTACACGTGGTTTTCCTACTCGCTTCTTAAGTGACCTCGATCTCCTCCGTACGTGCCTGCAACTGCAAAGTTATTCAAGGCCGAAACGAACTATCAAATTTGCTAAGTATCGAGATAATACGTAATTTTTGTATTCGTCATGTAAAGACTGATTCACAAGTCTGTAAAGTTTATCAGGTGGCTAAACGATTTTTAATTAATTTTTATTTCATTCAGTAAACAAGTACGGGACGGTATTTCACAATCAACTCACCTCCACTTCCATCGTTATTTTCAACTAGGCATGGCAACTCGCGATCGCGTGTTATCACTGATGAGTGCCGTTTCTCGGGCTGCGTAAGTCTTTGAAAGCAATTCCACGGTTTCATTTTGCAAACCTTATATACGATTAGGCTTAGTGAGACTGAATCAACTTAGCGCGTCTTGTTTTCGAAATATTTCTGGCCTATCATATTACCGTGTTCTTGTGTTTCAGTGTAATTTAATGAGTGTTGTGAATTGTTATCAGCTATTGCATTTATCACAATAGATTTCCGTCACCATGTGAAATAAGAGGCGGTGGTCGAGTTACATTATCAATTTGCACAACTCACATATTGATATCATAAAAAATTTATAATAAATTGATTGATTTATAAAATATTTATTTCATCTCAAATGCAGAAAACGTTGTCCAGCTCATGCGTCTCATTTATCAAATTATTCTGTTAATAAACCATATGCTTACAAACAGGCTGATTATGCATTTGAGGTAAAGCGTCGTATTTACATTAAAAGTATTTGTTAAAATAATTTAAAATATTTTTATCTAGATGTCTTTTTCAAGCATTCGATACGGTCTTGGGGTCACACAAGAAGTTGGAAAAGTATAAAATAAATTGCTGCAAGTTATAAGATTAATAAATTATTGTATTTTCTCCCCTAGGACTTAAAAGCAATGGGCGCAAAGAAAGTTTGCATTATGACCGATGCGTATTTGTCCACTTTACCTCCATTAGCTTTAGTGAAAAACTCGCTCACTGCAGAACAAATATTTTTTGATGTTTACAGTAAAGTAAGGGTAGAGCCGACGGATAAGAGGTATGGCATATAAAGATTGATTCCGTTTAATTTTTTAAACTAAAAATTTAGTTTTAAAGCTGCCATTAATTATGCAAAAGTTGGAGACTATGATGCTTTCATAGCGTTGGGTGGAGGATCAGTTATAGACACTTGTAAGGTCGCAAATTTGTATTCCACAAATACAGAAGCTGAATTTTTGGATTATGTTAATCAACCCATAGGAAGAGGAAAAACGGTTACACATAAATTGAAGCCTCTTATAGCAAGTAATTTTGAGTTTAATTTATTAATTATGCCGATTTAAAATTGTAAATTTGTAGTTCCAACTACGAGTGGAACTGGAAGTGAAACAACATGTGTTGCTATTTTCGATTATGAGCCATTGAAAGCTAAAACTGGTAAATATATTTAACGTGATGATTTTCGAATTAAGTTATTTGAATATTATTCTCGGCATTAGGAATTTCTAGTCGTGCACTGAAACCCACTTTAGCTCTAGTTGATCCTTTGCACACAATGTACATGCACGAAAGAGTTTGTGCTAATAGTGGGTTTGATGTTTTATGGTAAAACATCATGATTTATTACCTAGAATTATTAAATAAATTCCAATTTTGAAATTTTCAGTCATGCTCTCGAATCATACACTGCATTGAAGTTTAGTGAACGAGAACCGAGACCGGAATCACCTGTTCAAAGGCCTGTTTATCAAGGCAGTAATCCCATCAGTGATATTTGGTCATTAGAAGCCCTTCGTATTATTAAATCATATTTTAAAAGGTAACGAGAAAAATAATTTCCGTATAATTTCCAATATTGATTAATTTATTTCAGAGCAGTTTATAATAAGGATGACATTGAAGCAAGAGCTAAGATGCATTTAGCAAGCTCTTTTGCTGGAATAGGCTTTGGAAATGCTGGAGTTCACTTGTGGTAAATTGTAAAATAACTTTTGTAAAACTCGTCAATAAATTTTAATTTTAGTCACGGAATGTCATATCCAATATCAGGCTTGGTGAAAAAATACGCAGCAAAAGGTTACAACATTACGCGACCACTTGTGGTTTGTAAAAAGTATTATCAAATAGTTAATAATTTTTCTAATTGAATTGTTCCTTACAGCCGCATGGATTATCAGTTGTAATGACAGCTCCTGCCGTATTTAAATTTACTGCTCCAATGCTCCCTGAAAGACATCTGGAAGTTGCAAATATTCTCGGTTGTGTGTAAATTTGATGAAGATTAAGATACGAATCCTTGAATTTATTATCTTTTAGGCAAAGACACAAGTAATGCTAAGCGAGATGATGCTGGAGAGATTTTGGCGGATGTTATAAGAGAATTTATGCTCGACATGAAGATGGACAATGGGCTATCATCGCTCGGTTATACCAGCGAAGACATTCCAGCTCTTGTTGAAGGTACACTGCCACAACAACGAGTAACGAAATTGTCTCCACGTTCTCATACTGCCGATGATTTGGCAGAACTGTTTGAGAAGTCTATGACTGTGTATTAAATACTTTTTTAATGAATTTTTATTTTATTTTTAAACGAAAAGAAATGTATACAAAATATATACAAATTAAGCTCTCGTAATTATATCTTGAAGACATTTGAAAATAAATGCTACTCTTTCATCATTCGTTTTGTTAACAAACGTACTGATTTCTGATGTAATCGCATCAATTTTAAATAGCTTATTTACAATAGCACTTTGTAATTTGTTAAGCAATATGTTGGAGAGAAAGTTCTCGGGAGTTATTGTTAATTCCTCAATTTTTGCTCGGTATACTTGAAGAGTTAAAGTTAAAGGAGTTTGCACTGCAGTCGAGAGACCTCGATGGAATTCACGTGGCATTTCGTGTGCATCACTAAACTGCAAGGATGGTACTCCATCTTGAGTTATCGCAAACTGCTTTCGAATTACAAACCTAAAAATATTTTTTTAAATAAAAGACAATAATTCATTGACCAATGTATTTACCTAGGGGTATGGCCGTATACCCAATTCCAGTCCATCAAATTATTTCTAATCGTTTCAATACCAGGATAAATTATTTCACTGGGCTCGATTGTATTATATTGTACGTTTTCCTGAAACATTACTTTCCGTGTAATTGTTTCTCACTTATTAAATGTAATTCTTTACTTTTCCTAAATATTCTTGCGCAATTGCTTCTACTAAAGGCCAGAAGTCAACATCTATACATTGCTCTTGAAGATTCCTTACAAGTCCTCTCACACTGCTTGTTGCATTGCTTTCCATGCAGGCCTGTAACAAGAAATATTACTTTTGGTTTGAAAAAAAAAATTAAACAATATCCAAGTACATTTTCTTTATCCAAAGAATTAATCAATGAATACTTGTTTGCATTAAATAACACTGTACAATGATGATACGCATTAGGATTTCCCAATTTAGAAGCTGTACCCGAAATCTGAAAGAATTTTTAAGTTTTTAAATTGTTTGGAATAAATTTTGGTATATATACTTTAAATTTTTCATTTAAGAGGATGTCTTCTCTCTTTGAAATGTGAACATCCAGTTTCCAGCGCTTAATAAGTGATCGACAGATAAGTTCTAAATTTGTTCGTCTGTTGTAATTCTTTTTTGTTGTAAAGAATGTGCAATTTAAGTTTCCTAAATCGTGATACACTGCTCCACCGCCACTATTTCTTCGAGCTACATCGATTTTATTATTCCTGATGAAATTTAAGTTGCATTCCAACCACGGGTTTTGATGTCGTCCAATCACAACAGTTGGTTTATTTCTCCAGAGAAATAAAAGTTCTTCATTATCGAATTTTTTGTTTTTATAAAACCAATCTTCTAATGCTAGATTTGTAAAAATATCATTGCTTAAGGATACGAAAACAGTCCTTGGAGTGGTACTGAGAGATCGTGAATAATTAAAATTTACAGTCCGAAATGCTTGCGTCTTAAAGTGTCTGGCGCAAAATAATAAATTTGCAGCTATCATTACGTAAGGATTGGCAAAAAGACATCTGCAACGATAAATGTAGTGATTTTGATTTTCTTCTGCTACGATTAATGTAAGCCATTGCTTTTAGAGGGCGTGGAGTGTCCCTAGATGCTGATCGTGTGCACGAGAGTGCACTGTCCTGCGGCTTTTGCACTTGGAGTGGAGTTGGCTTGATATTTGAATTTGTTTTGTGATGTCGTCTCTTAAGAAACCGAAAAATCGAGGATGGAGGAAATGTTCACAATGTGGATGCGTTATTTTGATTCCAGATGAAGAAAAACATTCAAATGTCTGTAAATTAATGAAAACCGAGGATCAGTTTGCAAGGAACTTTTATATCAATGATATAGATTTGAAACACAGTTTTATGAAAAATTCACGGTTCTTTGGAATGTGTATTGAAAATACTACTGACAACCGTAAGCTGTGTATAAAAACTTGAGATAATTAATATTTATTTTTATTTTTATTTATTTCTAGTGCTTGGTAATCTTAACCTGAAAGGAAAAGGCAGTGACAACTTTATAACGCTTCCTTTAATTGTGATGAGATTGTGCTCGATAAGTAACGGTGGTTTGGTAATGCTGACTAATTCATTTGGAGAGCAAATAATTCGAACTGCAGCACCAAATGAACATTTAAGGAACGATATCGGTTTATTTTCACAAACTTTACGCAATTTAAATGTGAAGTCTGGTGATTTTGTAATGGTCGAACCTTACATTGGTTCAAACATTCCAGCGAAAGAAATAATATTAACCTCAAAGTAAACACGAAATATTTGTTTATGTATATTATCAATCTTAATTTTCTTTTTTTTCCTTTTTTTTTAGAAATGAATCCAGAATGCCTGTTGATGTAATGGAGGCGCTCAAAGCTCATGAAAGTATAAAATTCTGAACCAATTTTTAAAAATATTATTTTAACGCAATTTTTCTTTTAGTGAATAGACATTTAAGTATTGGCAGTATAATATCACTAAGATATAAAGGAAATTCTTTACAATTTTTGGTGACGAATATTTCTGGTGAAACTGTTGGGTTTAATGAGAGTGATATTCCGAAAGATAATTTACCACATTTGAATTCTAACTACTTGAAAACGTCAACACCAGTAAAACCCCACACAAATACAATGAAGATCAAGAAAGAGTTTTATCGTGTCGTTGAGAATACTGAAATAAAAGTAAAAAATGCAAATTTCTTTTGCTGCGAAAGTCAATCATTATCGTACAATAGACTTGGAGGATTAAAAAATGAAATTACTTTGATCCAAAAACTTGTAGATCAATCCAAAAGTACATATTTATTATACTTATAAGTTATCGAAGATTTTATAATTTTTTTTAAATATCTGTTTCAGATAAAAATATGTCAATGGGCATTCTTGTTAGTGGGCCCCAAGGAGTTGGAAAAAGCGCGTTACTTCGAACCGTAGCGGCAGAAAATAAATTTCATAACTTCATTACACCGAATAAAACGTTCGTATAGTTAACAATTTTCCCTGTAAATATAAAAGTAATTTTTATTTTTGAATTAATTATGTAGCCTTACCGAAATTCAGCAGGCATTCCAACAGGCCAAAGAAAGGTAATTATAACACACAATTACAACTCTGTTATAAAATATCATTTTTTATTTTAAGATTTCCGAGCATCATACTAATTGAAAACATTGATGAATGGTGTCCAAAGCGATCCGATAAAGTAAACATCTATGACATTCATTTGGCATCAGCATTAATGATAGAGCTAAACAGAATCCACGTAATGAGCATTTAAAAAAAAATATGCGTAGATTATTTTATGTATTTATTTTCTCTTACATTTCAGTCAAGTGAAAATGCGGTTATTATTTTTGCAACTACAAAGGATTTGAACGATTTAGATCAAACACTTAGGCGGCCGTTATATTTTGATTTTGAAATAGAATTGGACATTCCATCAGTTCAGCAAAAAGCAGAAATATTGCTAAAGACTTTAGAGACCTGCAACAATACTTTAAATGATTCTGATATTTACGAACTCGCAAAAATGGCTCACGGATATACTGGATCAACGTTGAAGCACTTGGTGGAAAAAGGTTCAAACAGTTAACTAATAATATATTTTAAAATTAAACTTTTTTAAAAAAAATTTGCAGCCAAATCCGAAAAATTATTAGCGACTGAAAACTTGACGGCTGAAGTTGAAATAGAATTTAAAGACATAAAAAATATTATGAAAGACATTGTTCCAGATGCGCTGGAAGGTTGGGATTATCAAATTAATCAGGTTAAATAATTGGAATAAAAAAAATCAGAATAGAAATTGTTATTTTAATTTTAATTATATAATTGCAATTACTTTTACAGACTCATTGGCCTGACTTGGGTGGTTATGAATATGAGAAACAGCTGTTGATTCAAGCCATACAATGGCCCTTTAGAAATTCAGAACAATTTAAAAAACTAGGTACTTGTTTTTCTCAAGGTGTTTTATTGTATGGTCCAGCTGGTTGTGGCAAATCAATGCTTGCGGAAACAATTGCAACTGAAACGGGATTTAATTTTATTTCCATATCGGTATTAAAATTAATTTTCAGTTGATACTATTTTTGTTTAATGGAATTTTTATCTTTTTAACAGTCTAATGATGTATCTAACAAATTTGTTGGAAAATCAGAAGAAGCGATTCAAAATTTATTTAAAGCTGCTAAAAGAGCAGCTCCTTGTATTATATTTTTTGATAAAATTGAGTCATTGGCATCAGTGCGAGGAGGGTATTAGAAATTTAATGTTTTTACACAGTATTTGGTGACTAATTTTTTATTTTTTATTTGTTTATGTAAGGTTGGGTACAGGAGGTCGCGTTGAAAGTAGAATTTTAGGACAATTGCTTAATGCCATAGAAAAAGTGAGATCTGAAATGATTTTTGTAATAGGTGCAACTACTCGGCCACAGTTAGTTGATAAGGTGATTGAATTTTTGATTTTAAATGGCTTTTTGTCATGTTTAATTTTAATAGGCATTATTAAGACCTGGACGATTTGATCGAAAGATTCACGTTCCTGTTCCTGATTCAGATGCACGACGGAAAATCTTCAACGTTTGGCTCAAGAAATTGGATATTTGTACTGACATTGTGGATGATGAGCTTATAAGAAAAACAGAAAAATATGCAGGAACTGATGTAATTTAGTTTGATTTATTATGTTTTCAATTTTAATTTTAAAAAAAAATTTTATTTATAGATAAAAAAATTGTGTTGTTTGGCTATGTGCAAAGCACTGCAGGAACAGCAACCTATGTTACAAAAACATCTTCATCTTGCAGTAAAGGATGTTTCGTCATCGGTTGCAGATTATGAAATAGAAATGTGTAAAAAATTTCAAAAAACTAAAGAAAATAAAATCTGAATTATATTATAAGAAAAAAACATTCTGTGTTTCAATAATTATTAAATTGAAGAGTATATCAGTCAAAAGTAATTTTTAAAAGTACCGCCACTAAATTTCACAAGTGATGGCGCTCTAGGAGGTTAATCCGCCTCCGTGATAGGCTAAAAAACCAGATGGGCGTTTGTCAGTGAAAGACCGACCACGATATTAATACGTTACAGGTATGTATCAATTGAAATGATATAATGTTCTGAATGAGGCATAACATTAATCTCTGATGAATTGAAATTGAAGCATGAAACCATTAAAACGAAGCAGAACGGAGCGAGTGAATTCTGTGATTGGTGGTTATCTCAAAAAGCGACAATTTTCTGTAATTGCTCTGACAAGTTCAAATGTATTCATATAATAATTGCATTTTTATTAGGAGAACGAAGCTTTCAAAAAAAATGATTTGAAACTAGCTCAAACTTTACAAGAAATGGCAACAAGAGGTTTGGTAAACAACGACTGCAGCAAACGAAACGTTGTAAACTACAGTCTTATTTCAAGCGATCCTTCAATAATAGATCAACAATTTGTCAAGTTAGCGTTAAACTTTTAATTACCTTTGAAATTTTGACTTTAACGTTCTTGTTTTAGGTTAAAAACATTCATTGGTGAAGCAGCGGAGCCTCATAAGTCGGAATTAACTTACATTTTATTTCCTATGTTTGTTCATTTATATCTCGATCTCATCCATAATTCTCAAAAGAATATTGGTAAATATCGAAACTTTGATATCGTAAGAAAGCATTTTATTCGATCATTTTCTATTTACAGCACAAAAATTTTATCAACGACATAATTCGTTGTTTTTGATGGGACCCAATTACAGTGATGTTATTGAAACGATAAAGAAAATAACGTCGTTCAATGATTTACCTCAATACACAAAAATCAAAGACTTCAGGCACAACAAATACATAGTTTATTTAACTGAAGATACTTTGCAATATTTTTTAAAATTTCTTTCAGTAATTAAATGTATACGTAAATGTGAAGATTATTATAATAATACTTTTTTTTTTAAATTTCAGGAGACTGAGAACTTATTATTACTTCAGACATTTAATTTATACATTGAAATTAAAGAACCGAAAACGATAAATTTGCATTTATTTGAAGAAAAAGATCAGCCCGTAGTTGAAGCATCTAATAATAACAACAGTAATAACGTTAATAACAATGCAAATGCTAATCAGACTACGAAATCGATTGAAATGAAGTCAAGCTCGAGTGCAGCAACAAAATCCTTATTACAAGCGATTAAAAAAGTACGAGATGGACCTCTTGCATTACCTTCCGTTTGTTTGTACACAGTGATGAATACAGCGAAAGGGTAACTAATGTTTATTAATTAAAATTTAAATATTTGTAAAATAAAATTATATTATTTTCAGGGTAACTTGTGCACAACTAAATGAGGATTTGTCGTTGTTAGTATCAGGCAGTGAGGATTCGTCAATCCAACTGTGGCATTTAAGTACCCAGACGAATGGAACTAACATAGTGCCCGAAGCCCAGCAGTCAAACTTGAGATTAGGTTTTGAAAGTAACGAGGAAATGGAAAGAAAAAAGTATAAGTTTATTAAAATTGTAAGGATAAAAATTAATAGAATGAATTATTTTTTTAAAAAGATTTTTAGATAATGAAACAATATTAAGAGGCCATTCTGGAAGTGTGTATGGTTTGTGCTTTACGCCAGATTCTCGATTGATGATTTCTTGCTCAGAAGATACAACAGGTTACAACGCCACACCATTTAATTAAATAAAAACGATAACTTTATTGTAACAATTTAATTTTTAATTGTCAGTCCGAGCTTGGGATTTAGAAAATTACAACAACGTTGCCATTTATCGCGGTCACAATTATCCAGTTTGGGATATTGACTACAGGTATAAACAATTAAATAAGTTGTTTTTTTCTTTCTTTTTTATATGTATTTTTAAACCCAGTTCCATGGGAATTTATTTTGCGACTGCATCACACGACCGAACCGCAAAGTTATGGACATTGGATCGAACATATCCAATACGTTATTTTGCTGGTCACTCTTTAGATGTCGATGTAAGTTTTCGAAGCGAAGTTTGACGGGCCTGTATGATTGACACAATTGTATCTATATTTCTTAGAGTATTCGTTTTCATCCAAATTGCAATTACCTCGCTACCGGGTCCAGTGATAAAAGTGTTCGGCTTTGGAGTGTTCAAGATGGGAAATTAGTTCGCATGTTTCAAGGTCATCGTGGTACTATATTTGCTCTTGCATTCTCGCCCAATGGTCAATTTTTGGCGTCTGCCGGGGAAGACCGCCGAGTAAAAGTTTGGGATTTAGCAGCTGGAACTCTATTCAAAGAATTGAGAGGCCATTTTGATTGTGTTTATAGTTTATGCTTTAATAAGGACAGTTCAATTCTCGTTTCAGGTATGAAAATTAAACTTAAAATGAATTCGTGAATTTCATATTTTTTTCTCTATTAAATTGCAGGGGGACTTGATAGTAATATAAGGATCTGGGACATTAGGAGAGGAGTTAATTACAATGCAACGTAAGTTTTGAGAAATTGGTACTCAATTTGTTAATTTTTTAAAATACGTTTGCTTATTTCTGTAGAACTGACGGCCATACATCACCGGAACTTATCGGTTCTTGTGCGGCAAAGTCAATTAGTCTTCTAAATGTTCGATATTCAACAAAAAATCATATTGTAGCTGTTGGGATGCAACGCTCATAAATATTTATCATTCTGAAATAAAGAAATATAATTATTTTTATAAAATTAAATTCTATTCCGGGTAAATTGAGATAAAAAATGTTAAGGACGGAAGTTAAGTTAGTTTTGACATTTAAGTACAAAATGGTAAAACAAAACTTTGGTCAAAAAGTTGTGATTTGGGTCGAAGTCACCAGGGGTGGTAACAGTCGCTCAGCTCACGAGTTCATCAAGAAACAGCCATTACTCACTACATTACACCCGGCTTTCGTTTAGAATACTAAAATTTTTAGGTATAGTAGGCATTTATTTAATTTAAGTTTGTTATAATTTAAATTACACTAATGTCGGTGAAATTATTAACAGGTTTCCTATTAATATGGGCGTCCCAAAGGAGCCAAGTTTAAGATGTCAGTTGCAGGAGAAATTGAAACCAATAGACAAATTAGATAAGGAACTAACGAAGCAATTAGCAGTCTGTGCGAACAATAAATCATTATATGGCAATTGGCGGCCGTATATGACATTGTTAGAATATTCCTGTCACGGTCTCCTGTGGCTCGCGTTATGTTATATTGTACTGTGGTTTAGTCAAAGCGAATCAGTTCAGCAAGTCATAGTCAATCTACACACAGGTATAAAATTGGTGCGGAATATAATTGCATTTATTTATTTTATATTTCTATTTGTAGCCCTGATTCTGGATATAATTCTAGTCGCTGTCATTAAAGCAGCAGTTAGGCGGGGAAGACCTCCGTACAATACCAATGATATGTATTTCACTGTTTCAATCGATAACTATGCTTTTCCCTCCGGGCATGCATCGCGATCTGTTTTCTTAGCTACTATTTTTTATGTGAAACAAATTGGTGGATTTTTTGTTAGTTTTTTAATGAGCGCTTGGGCAATTGCCGTTTGCTTTTCTCGGGTTGCCATGGGGCGTCATCATGTTGGGGATATAATAGCCGGCATTTTATTGGGATTATTCGAAGCTGGTATAATTTTGTTTATGTGGTTCAGTTCTGATACTAGTCAGTATATTTTAAAAATGTTTACATTGTTTCAAACTTTCTCTGGAGCCGACGCAGGTTTAGATTTTTAGTTATAAATAATTTAAAAATGCAGTAATCTCTATAAAAATCCAAATTGGATTAATTTTTTTTATATAGTCATTAAAGCATCGAAACTGATTGTTTAAATGTCAAAAAAAAGAAATAAAAAACAAAACCATGTTTACAGGTATTAAATGTGTAATGAAATAAAATATTAAAATATTAATTTTGGAGAAAAAAAAAATTTTTTTTCCTTAAATAATTATTTCTGTTTTAAGTCGGTAGGGGTTGCTGCAGTCTTTAAACCGAATTCAAAAGAAAATTAATAAAATCTTTGATTACGTGAGCAGAGATTAAATTAAAGCAACTACACTCACTCACCAGGTCTGTACAGCCATTAACACTGACTTCGGTTTTGTTGTTTTAAAATTGTTTCGAATAACAACTTCTCTAGGTAAGTTAAATACCACTTTGATATAATGTGATTATTAAATTAAACAATTAAATCATATAACAAATTAATATTTATTTAAATTTTTTTTTAGAATGGAACCTGCACATGAAAAAAGTTTTAAGAGCAAGGTGTTCGAACAATTGAAACCATTTGTTGAATATGATAAGCAAATAACAAAGAAACTGGCTGTTTCTGTAAATGATAAGTCTCCATTCGGCAATTGGCGACCGTTGATGGTTTATTTAGAATATTCATGTAATGGATTTTTCTGGATAGTACTATGTTATATAACATTGTGGTTTAGTCAAAACAATTTAATGAAACAATTCGCATTTAATCTACATACAGGTATGAAATTGAAACATTATTATGCTTTTCTCTTAATTCTTGTTTGTAATTTACAGCCTTAGTTTTGGATGGGGTTCTTCTCTTAATCTTCAAACCAATGTTTCAGCGGAGAAGACCTCCGTACAATGCTGGTGGTATGTACACATTAGTGGACAAGTACTCTTTCCCCTCTGGTCATGCATCGAGATCCGTTTTAATAGCAAAACTTTTTTGTAGAAAATTATTTTTTGGGTATTTTAGTTTTTTTTCAGCTTATGTTTGGGCTGTTATTGTTTGTTTTTCTCGAGTTATTATGGGACGACATCATGTAGGAGACATATTAGTCGGTGCATTTTTGGGATTGTTAGAAGCAGATATAATTTTACACATTTGGTTTAGTGCAGATACCACTTATAACATTTTGAAAACGATTTCATTTTGAAATATTTTGTGGGGCAGATTAATGTAACAAATATTCATTAATTTTTTTTTGCTTTGTTTAAGTTGAGTAATAAAATTCTTATTTTAATTTAAATGGAAAAAACATAACTTGAGTTACTGCATCAAATAAAAAGCCATGAATTTTGTAAAATCGTTTATCCTTTTAGTTTAATTTTTCACTTTTTTGCCTCAATTGGACAATTAAAATGAATTACAGGTCGAACCTCGATATAACGAACTCGAAGGGACCGTCATATCTGTTCGCAATATCGAGAGTTCGTAATATCCGATACAGCGAACATGGATTTGAATCCAACCAAACTTTTAAAAAAATTCGTTAAAACGAGGAATTCGCTATAAGCGAGTTCGTAATAACGAGGTTCGACCTGTATTAAAAACATTTAAGTTTAAACCCAATGGTTCAAATTTACTATTGATTTGAATTTTTAAATTGATTTTAACCATTGATTTTTCTATTGAGCACGCGAAACAAATACATTTCACTTCAATATTAAATAATTTATTTCTATAAACTTTTTACCGGCAAAAAAAAAAAAAAAATTAATTAATTGATAACATCTGAATGGGACTTAAAATAAGTTTAAAACTGGTTGCTGCAAAAACAAAGTTAACAGCTGCGTATTTCTTTCATCTTTACGAGTTACAAAGGATTTGGAATGTATTTTCAACAGTGCAAGTTGAACTCAAGATAACAGGCAAAGTGATGGTTTTTCGATCGGAGAACAATGCTAAGCTGGGTTCTTACTTGTGTTCATATTTGACCAAGTAGAAGTTAGAAGAATAGAAACTTCAGAAGTGGGAGGTGGAGTGTGCGTATATTGTAGAAAGTAGAATGAAGGACGAGATCGCGCGAAAATAAAGTTGCAGCTGCGGTGCAAGTGTTTTGCGTATAGCATAGCCAATCAAATCATACATCTATCATCATTGACTACTTCGTCTTTTTGACTGAAAACCTAAATTCCCTGTGTTTTAGACCTACCGTGTGAGCGATGACAGGAAAAAGGATCAGATCGCGGTTGATACTCAGATTCTCGAAGCGATTCGTAAACGACCAGACAAAAAACACATGTTTGGGTATTTGGGTTCGATGTTTGGGTTGAGAAGTCACATGTACCCGCATAGAATGAAGTTCTAATTTCATTAAAAGGAAATAAAAATGATTAAAAAACGTTTTTGAGTGTCGTAACGTTTATTTACGAATAAAAATACTTTATCGATTAGTTAGTAGTGTTTTTCTTTGGATTTCTGGAAAAGAATTAGATTTTTCTCTAGTTTTCGACCACGGAGCAGAATGTCGGTACGTGTAAACTGAAAAACGAGAAAGGTAATTTCAGGAATTTATGTTTGAAAAATACATTTTAACGTCTTTAATCGATTTTAGCACTGCGCAAGCTCGGTTTTCGCAAGCCCGAGGATGCGGAAACGGTTCTGAAATCATCGGAAGATGAGTTAAAATGGCGAAACTGGGTTTTAAAATCGATTCCGAGTCGATGTCGGCGTGTGCGAAAGTGCAAAGTGAATAAAATTGAAATTTTGCCACTTTATTTACACAAAATTGAATTTTGCGCCAATGTGACGTCATCGCTGAATTCCGCCCACGTCCAGGAACAGGAACTGATAGATATAAGGTCCACCTATGGAATTCCAGAAGGCCAATCCGATTTTTTCCTCAGAAAATTTTCTCCAAAAAATTTTCCCAAAAAAATTTCATCAAAAAAATTTTCCCAAAAAAATTTTCTCAAAATTTTTCTCTGTGTTCCAGGAGGCCAAGAAAATTTTCTCAAAATTTTTCTCTATGTTCCAGGAGGACAAAAACATAGTCATAAATGCTGCCACTAGGCAGAACTCAATGGTAAAGGCGGACCCATAGGGAAAAGGCGGACCAGTCCGCCATGTTTTCGCTATGCCTCGTAGTTTTAGCCCGCCTTTTCCACCTTTCCCACTTGATTTGGCGGACCACCTTCCACGCTAGTAGCACGGTGTGGTCCGCCCTGTTTTTGGCCGCGTTCGAGCATCAAAACACGGCACAGATTCGGTGGACCATCACAATGTAGTCCGCTGTCATTTTTGTCCGCGTTTCGAGTCTCGAACGCGGCATCGATTTGGCAGACCACCGCACTGTGGTCCGAATCACATGCTGCATTTGGGAGGGGTCAAAACACAGCCAAAAGCATTTTGCCATTTACGAGATCTGCACTTTTTTAGATTTGATATATCTTTTTAATTGTAAGAGCAAATAAATTACACATCAAAAAAATCAATAACTCTTTAATACAAATTGATAAAAAAAATTTAGAAAGTAAAAATTTGCATAAAAATCAATTAAAAATTTAAAAAATTAATTTAGGTTAATTTTTGAAATTAACATGAAAAAAAAATCGATTAAAAAATTTTTTTTTCATAAAAAATATTGGCAGACCAGTGCGGTCGTCCGCCGAATCGATGCCGTGTTCGAGACTTGAAACGCGGCCAAAAATGACAGCTGACTGAATTGCAATAGTCCGCTGAATCTAATTATTAGTAACATAATCTGAATTTCCTATGACTGTTTGCCAATGTCGGTAGACCAGTGGTTAGTGCACTCACCTCTGGGCCCAAGAGTTCCAGGTTCAAACCTGGCTGAGGTCGGTGATTTTTCTGGCTGAGGAAAATCGAGTGGCGTTTGTTTGGAGGGGAATTTAAGCAGGTGGTCCTGTGTTTGGAAGATTTTTCTGCACGGGAAAAGATCTCCAGAGTGGTAAAATTTCCAGGAGGAGTACTCGGCCCACCGGTTGGTGTTTAGCCTTTGTAGTAGAAATTAGGCTGACGTTAAATAAGATGTCTGATCGTTCAATATTTATAATAACGAAATTGAGCTTTAAAGTTTAAAACTGTAAGAGAGTTTTCCAAAGACAGAAATATCTGCTTAGTGTTAGCAGCTTTTATAATTCTTCACGTGTACGGTAACTTTCTAATTGTCCTAATATCGCAGATTAGTTTAAAAAACTCTGGTTTTAAATTTTCGCACTTGTTAACATTTAGCTCTTGTAGAGCTGGACTTGCATGCTGTAAGAGACTGAAACTCTGTTTAGGGAATAAGAAATCATTAAAATTTAAAAAAAAATTATTTTTCTTTTTTTTTATTTACCTCGCCAGTTATTCTTGTTCAATCTAACATTAACCTTTCAAAACTACAGAATTTTAGCAATTTCTTTAATTCATCTTCAGTTAGATTTGTATGCGTAAGATCAATATCCTAAAAATATTTTTTTTTGAATGCAAGTAAATTATGTAACACAAAATATAATTCAGCATTATCATAAAAGTAATGATTTTAAACACCATCAAATACCTCAAAATTAATTTTTTATGATTTTTAAAAATTTTAATTCAGAAATTTTGTAGAATGCAAAAATTAAAATTTTTAAATTCTCTTTGAGTGAATCCGTAACACTTCCGTAACATTTGATACATCCCTCCCCAAGTTAAATACCTTTAACTTACGACATTTGCTGGCAAAATTTACAAGCGCGCTAGTCAAAAAATCATGGTCGTGGAAATTTGCTTTATTCAAGTTGCTACAGGAATCGCCTAGAAAAAAAAATAGGTAAAATTTCGCTGATGAATTTTTTGTTTGTTTTTTGGCCATGTTTATTTCTGCCTCAGTTGATTTTTAGATTTGAACCTCAGTTATAACGACATGGTAACACCTTCAACCCCATTATAACGAATTTGCAAATTATTTCGTTATATGGGAAAAAATCGTTTTTAAAAAAAAAAACAATTTTGTTAATTTTTAACTAATTGCTGTTTTATTTTTAGATGAGCAGTTGCTGGGATTATATGAGTGTGAGTGCAACGACGTTATTGACAACAATCGAACTTCGAGGTTGCAGAGAAATTGTGGACGAAGATTGGCAATTAATCCTGAAAACTTGTGAAGAACTTGAACTTCTCGATTGTTGTTGCTGCAGGGAGGTCACTACGGAGCCCCAAACATTTTTGACACTAGTGCCATCTATTAATCAGTGTGAGAATTAAAATTCGATTTTAACATTGCAATATCGATTTAAAAAATCGGTATTTCAAACTAGTTCCCTCAAATTTTGAGAGATACACGAGGGAACGAGTTGTTGTCGTGAAACAATGCGAGGAAACGAGTTGTTATTGTAAAACAACTCGAGGGAACGAGTAATTACTTGTTTCCTCGTGTTGTTTTACAACGACAACTCGTTCCCTCGAGTTGTTGTTTAAAAAGAAGGATTTGACCCTTAAGGGGCTCCGTAGCTCACGATGAAGCGTTTTTATACGTTTTGGTGCGGAGTTTGACGAATAAAGCCACGAAATGATTAAGGATATTCGCTGGTGGAACTAAAGTGACGGAATTTTATGACTTACTGATGATCGAGATGAGCAATGTAAATAAATGTGAGAATAATAATGTGGCTGGTTTATGTGAGTATTATAATAGTTATACCGATGATGATACGGATGATACGTCCGATTCTGATGATGAAAATTAAGTGTTTGTAATAAAAATAAATAGAAATAGAAATAAATTAAATTGAAGAATATTTTGGGATTTTTTTCCTTTTATTTTTCTTAAAATGGATAAATTATTTATTTTAATTAATGTTTAATAATTATCTTCCATTTTCCACTTAATTTTTCCATATTTTCATAAATACAATTCCCAGATAGCAAAAAGCGTCTGCTCTCAGCATTGCAGACAAAAAGGCAGGAACGGCCAGGATAAGTCTGTGGGTAGACGCAACGAGAATTATTATATTTATTTATTTCAAGGTAAGACACTCCGAGGGAGTATATACAGGTCGAACCTCGTTATTGCGAACTCTCTTATTGCGAATTCCTCGTTTTCACGAATTTTTTTTAAAGTTTGGTTGGATTCCTATCCATTCATTCAATGTTAAAAAATTCGGATATTACGAACTCTCGATATTGCGAACAGATTTGACGGTCCCTTTGAGTTCGTTATATCGAGGTTCGACCTGTAATTAGAAATAAAGTTTTAACTTGAATAAATTAAATTTCAGTATTTATTTTATTTCGATATGTAAATTGTAAATCGTAAAAATAGATGTTAGAGAAGTTGTTATAACGATTTTTTATATAAAATTTTTCATTAAAAATGACGTCATATCACTGAGGCTAAGGTAAACCAGGGTAAATATAGGTAAACAGGTAAACAACTACATACGAAGTTCAATATTTGCAGAAGAACCTCTTAAAGCTATTGTTCACAATTTTCCTGACAAAAGTTGTTATAAATGATAAGAAACGACGGAGAAAACGTTAATAAGATGGTTTGCGAACACAATGAATGCCGAAAAGCAATTTTAGTTCGGTGAGTATTTTACTGAAAAACTATTATAACCCTTGTTGTAAACAAAGTTTTTAATTTTAACGAAGCGGACTAGGTGCAAGCCGAGCGACGCAGGACCGAGAAAACGTTAGCGAGAACGTCGATGCAAACAATCAGGGGAGACCAGAAGTCGCGAGAAGGGGAAGAAAATCTGGATCAACCAAAGAAGCGATCGCCGAACGAAATCGAGAAGAACGAGAGCGCAACGAGGCGGAATTACAACAACAAGGAGTTCGAAGGTCAGAACGTAATAATGTTAATCCCGAGCATGCGTTTTATTTAAATGAGAATCCAGAACCGAAAAATTACGCTATTAAAATCATATTGCATGCTCATTTAATTGCATATTAAAGTGATTGTTGTTGTGATTTATATTATTGACCTTGCAAATGATACACCATACAACATCTTGATCAATTGCTGTTACTATTTCCAATTAAACGTAATTACTCGCAACACAGATTTATGAGCTTAGGTTGTTTATTCGTGCTTCTACCGATGTTCATTTTGATGTTACACTGTTCGGTATATATGTGATAAAACGAGACACTGACATTCGAAAATGAAATTGCTGTATACTTATTATGTCTTCTTCTCCTCTTATGAACCCATTTCGCAATTTCCTCTTGTTTGCTATTTGAGTCATGATAGCTGAGCAAACAAAATAATTAGATAGCTTTCAGACTCCCTGCGAACTTTTGTTCATTATATCAAAAAGATGTTCATCAACTCTACTTTAAAGACTATATTTTAATTTTTATTAAAAACTAAACTTTTAAAAAGTTTTGAAGCAGATTTGAATCCTCCCACGATGATTATCACAGTGAATGAAAGTTCAGACGTTTGAGTTTGTAAAGATAAACCATGTTGGAAAGCTAATTCGGGTTTCAACTCAATTATGGATTGAAAGCTTAAGTTAGATGGATTTCCAGGGCCAAGGGCTATTTTTACTTTTCTCGGATTGCCTTAACTATAATCATTAAATATGAAAGCTTCTACATTTCTTATATTACCGTACCTTGTTAATTTAGATCGTAAAGAGAGAATGGGCCGGTTTGGTTCATTACTTCATTCCTCTAAGTGCATCGCGAAAAAGAAAAATGTTGGGAAGATGTTTTTAGTATTTTAGTGTGAAGTCAAATTATAATTTTAATTTGACAGATGTGTGCTCATGGGTATCTTTGTAGATGTAAGTAAATTTTCTTACAGGAGAGTTTTAAATTTCTGCAGAAGTCATCAACCGACCCGCCCAAGAGAATTGACAACATATTCAGCAGAAATGAATGGGATCTAATGAATCAAATAAAATTTTTCCAGAGGATTCAAATTCAAAGGGAAAAAAATTAATAAAACACATAATTTTATTTCCAAATTGTGGTTGTAGGCAAGTAAAATTCAATTAGATTACTTTATGTACAATTAGACAATGACAATTAGTACGCCAACTGTCTCAAATTACGAAATTTATTCTACCATATATCAAAACGCATAATTATAGAAGTCTTTATTTCACTGACAATTTTTCTAAAATTAAAGCTGACCGTAGAAATAAAAAGTTCATTGTTTGTTTATGTTTAAAGGAAATCAAATTCTCGAGCCACAGATTTACTTCCTAATCAACACGCTCAACAATTTGTTGAAAACTTTTATACCCTTGTAACATCCAGTAAAAAACTGTGGTGAGTCATTTCCCACATGGGTCTTCAACTCGGAAACGCAACATCAGCGCATATTCCACAATCCGCTTTAAAGCTTTAAAGATGAAGTGAATGTAGTTATTTTGATTTTGCGCAATGAATCATCTCGGTAATCCCTCCGCTATCTAAAAATGCTTGGAACAACTGCAGTTATAAAGCACCCCCTTGGTGACTAGTGTCTGGGTGTATGGGGATAAAATCTGTCAGCATAATTCTGCCAAGCTTCATGAATATACTGGAATGGAAATCGCCTACTCGTGCTTAACTGATAAGCGCGTATAATGTGAAGATTACTACTAATTAATTTCGTCTTAGGTTTTCACTAGAGGCTAATATTTCCACATTAAATTTCAAACGCATGCAAATGTATTGGGAAATTGATTTTGGCGCAAGCAGAAGAACTTATTTAAAATTTAATCACAATTTTACATTTTAATCTTAGTACAGGAGACAAGGAATAGAAGGAAAACACCTTTTCTGCAACTGATCTACAGAGTGCTTCGACATTCGTTTTAAATATTTTATTTCTTTTGATAATTCAGTGGTAATGTTTTTTTTATTACGGTTTTTGGTAGTGAATTAGAAATGATGTTAAAATTGGAGCAATTTTTTAAACCCACGTGTTGCGCGCTATGACGTAAGACGTTGCCATGGAAATGGCCGGGACAAATGAGCAAAGCACGCTTGCGGTAGTCATAGTAACAGCAGTGCTTACACCCTGCAGTCCACGAGTTGAGCTTGCGACAGACAGTAGGCATCAATACTACGGCTCAATTTGGATAAATGAAAATTTATTAATTAACGAACTTCAACTAATTAATTGTACGTATTAAGGCCTGAAGCGTATGTAAATCAAAGTTAACGCAACACAATCAACATAAACTTGTAAGTAATTACAACTTCAAAAGTTAGTTTAATTATTTCAATAATTTTGAAATTTGATTTTTCTTTAATATCTTTGGTTTTTCAAATATAAATAGAACTTTGCAATGGTTTAAATGGATAAGAGGGTTTTTTTATGCTAAAATAATGCGCATTTATTTTTTTATTTTTAAAGGTAACATGACAATTTGTTTTATGCTCAAAAGCTAAAAATAACAACAAGCACTAAACATTCACTGCAGTTTTTGATAGATAACAAATGGAAAAATGGTTGGGATTTTTTAAAAATATAAATGAGATTCAATGTTATGGATTTTCTTTTTATCTCTTGCAAATTTATATTTAAAATGGGGATTTATCTTTATTTTGATATTGAATTTTTAGGTAACGACTTCTAAAATTTAAAGTTGAATAGCAAATTGGGATAGATCGAATAAAAAAAAAAGTAAACTGTAACATCTGTTTGCCCTGTTGCATGAATTCAAACCCTGAAGGAAGATACCGGAATGAAATCTATCCCCTCAATCGATTTGAACATGTTTCAACTCGTAAACATTGAGATATTTCAATATTTATTATCAAATCGAAGAAACAGGTTGTAGTGCACTCTAACTGACATTTAGTTGTACAGGGGAAAGTAAAGGATAAAAGACGCCTTTCATTCACATAAAAAAAAATTCATCTGAAGTGACACTGTGCAGACGGCTGGTTCTGTCGTCAATTCAAAAATAGCAAAATTAGTTGTTAATTTATTTAAGAAAAATAACAACACTTTATTCGAATTTATTATTCCTTTTGTCCGAAACCTCTAAGGCACACTTTAGTTTTCCCGAGAAAATAAACAAGTTGATAGCACTTCAATTCCCACCATTACCAATTTTCCTACATTTAAATAAAATGGCAAGGAATTAAAAATTAAAACGAGCAACGTGGCAGAAAGTTGTAGTCAAAGTAGTTAATTTTTTATTGTTACTTTCAGCTTCCGAGTTGATGTTGTTTCGTCTCTAAAGTTGAGTTGCTCAAAAACGTTCATATTTTATCAACTTCGATTCCCGTTAGCGTAGTTTCTCTTTATATTGTGACATTTACTCAACAGCGTAAAAGGAGTAAACAAACTCGCACAAACAAAAAACCCACTTCTTGCCTACTTTAAAAATTATTTAAACAAGAGGAAAGTAAATTCAACTGTTTCAAGAAATCTTATATATACTCAAACGGAGCACGAAAATGTTGACCTTTCATGTTCTGTTTGAAATCCGATACAGCCAATTCTGTAAATACATTTTATCTTAGCAAAATCTGAAAGCGGTTGTGGATAAAAATCCATTCAACTGAACAAAAAATCCCACATTTCGCGTAAATAACTTTTATCATAATGACAAAAGTTGATAAAACTTCATTATCGTAAGTGACAAGTGACAAGAAATATACCTTTGGGTCCGTAAATTCTTATTAACTTTGTTTAAAGGAACGATGCTACCAAGCAGCTTTACAGCATTAAGGCCATCATAAATATGTTCTTCACTTTAGTATCTACTAAACCACAAACCCAAAATTCATGTCATGTGTTATAAACTTATCCTCTGAGAAATGTCTCTTTGTGCCGTGGCAACCTCTTTCTGTTCTTGAAAGTGCCAATAGGATTACGATTGTCGAGAGAGGTCATTTTTCACGGTAAAAGTTTCCGCAATTTTTGTTTGTTTTTATTTTGTGCCGCAAAGATGTAGGTACTTTATTTTATTTATAACCAATAATTTGTGCTGACAATTTTTGTACGTTTACATGAGTGTGTGATTAATCAGTAGCAATGTAGATAAATTTCGTGGAAGGAACTATATTTAGGATATCATAATTCATCTTCGTCTTAAATGCATAAAAACTTGTTTTTATGCATTTATTGAATTGAAGTCGATTTAACTTTTCTCGGTGATGTTTGAAAACAGAGCTGTTTTCCACGTTGTCGAGAAAAAATATTTTTAAAAGAAGATGTTTGGTTATTTTAAGTTCGTTATCAGCTAAAGAAATTCATAAGATCTACAGGAAAAACATATTCGAAAGTAAAGTAATTTAAGAAATTTTTTTTTTCAACAAGAAACGTCTTTCATTTAAACAAAATTTCAAAACAAAATTTTTTGTTTTCTCACAAAAAGAAATAATTTTTTCAAAAAAAAAAAAACAAAACAAAAAAAAACACCGCACTAGTATTTAAACAAAATTTATTTTCTCACAAAAAGAAATTATTTAAAAAAAAAAAACACCGCACTAGTATTTAAAAAAATGCAGCAAAATGTAATAACTCACAATTATTTTCACCTTGCTTCACTTTTACTCTTTCACCAATCGAAATTCTAAATTGTTTTCTAATAAGACCGAGTAATCACGATTGATAAGAAAAGCGGCGAAAGCCTTCTCAATTTCCTACAAGGATGGGACTACCAATCATTAAAAGTCTCCACCCGTTCTGTTTGCCCCATTACATTTCTATGGGATTAGCAGCAAAGCTCAGGGGCTGCATTTCTCAAATTTCTGATAACACCATTTAAATTGTTCAACCCACTACGACAAATTCTAAGTAGAACAACCTACAGCCACGCCTCCTCATGTAAAAGGATATTTATTAAAGCACTCCATTTCTTCTTAATGAAAATTCAGATATGCTAGAAAATAATTTTTAATCAATAACAATTTCAGTTAACTTCTAATTTAATTTATAATTTTATTACTTTTTATTACGCAATAATTACAATAATTGGGGTTGACTTTGCCACTGTACTGTCAAGATTATTTGATTATCCCGTGATATAAGATGTTTGCTATTTTCTTAATTCTAATGTATAATGTTTGTGATTTTAAAAGAGCCAACGGCCGTTCATTAAAAATCACGTTGACTTACAAACAGTATTTATAACATTCTAATTTTAGATGTTAAATCTTTGACATTTGACTCTCTTCAAATATTAGAAAATTATGAAATGTTAATTAGTAATATACGTTAGTGCGCTTTTAAATATTATAACTTCTCCTCTTGAATGTGGTACATGAAATATTCATTGGACATTTTTGTTCATTTTTTTTGTCTCAGACCCATCAAAAAGAAAAACGTTTTCAAGATGTTTCGTGATAATGAGAAAATTCTCTGAGTACAATTTGCGCTTCTGCAAATAACATTTGATACGATGATTCTCGAGAATTATCATTTCTGCCGTTGTGCCATTAAAATGATATTATACAAGTTCGGTGGGATTATATTTGGAGAAACTTTCAGAAATCTGATTCTCGATGGTCTGCCTATTTTTAAAAATTGAGCTCTCTTAATTCGATGTGGTTGTCATGGTTATTGAATTTTAAAATTGCACGGACATGCGTCGATAGCAACCTTCTAATTCCAAATTTAATGGTCTACCTTTACCTGGAGACAATTCATACTATCAAATTTAGTTGAGTTCTCTAATGGTATGTAAATATGTTTATCCATGGAATTAGTTTTGAAATGTGGTATGTCTACATAAACAAATGATCATCGCGAATGTGACATTTCCAAATAAATGTTGTTAAATCAAATACCACAACATACATACCAAATGCATTCCAAAAGACTTCAAATGTGGGTGTGGGATACAACTAGAATTGTGTATTACGAGCTGCGGTGAACGCTGACGAGCGTGTGGCTCATTGGAGAATTAGAAGAACAAATTAGAATTGTTTATTTCAGTCAGCGTATTACAAGAGAGACGGATTGAGGAACTTTTAGATTAGATTTGTGTCGAACCACAAACCACTATATCTATTGAGAATTGGTGAGCAAGGAGACGTTCAGTTTCAACTGAAGGATTTTGTCTACTTAAATACTTTTAAGGTTTCTTTGTTCTGTTGAGCCTGGATAGAATTGCAAAAAATTTCCAGAATTGAAAACTGCGTAAAACGGTTCTTTTAAAGAAAAATTTTTGCAAAACACTTTTTTTTTCTTTTTGTTACTTGGCATTATGTAAATAAAAAAATAAGTCAGACATTTTGTGCATTTCAGATGGAAGGATCAATTCTGCACCTTGGAATAAAAGTGAATGAGAAAAAGAAAAATATTTTTTTTGTAAAAGTAAAACTGACTTGTGCAAAGTTGCTTTCTGGTAAATAATTATTTATAAATTGATGATTAAATACTGTTTGGAAAAACACAATTCTTGGTAAGGTAAAACAAAGAAATGAAATAGGAAACTTATCGATTGAATTTTAATTTTTAATTTTTAAAACGGGTGTATGTACCTGAGCTTTTTATTTTTTATTTTTTTATTTTTTTTCCCTGGAGAGAAAATTGCTCATAACTTTTAATAATTATTGTTTGAACCCGTAATAGATGTAACTAGAATGTGCATTATAAGGGTTGATTACAGGTGACTAATTTGACGTGCAGATGAAACAAAAATTACTAACAAAAATATATGATAAAGGTTGACCTAGTTTTAACCCAGTGAACATGCAATAGGATTTTCCACGTGTTGTTGATTCGAAACAGTATTTCCAGTTGCTTAATTCACAAAACAAAGCAGAACGTAGTAAAATAAACACTCGTATGTTAGCCTCATTAGTCAAACCTCTTCAGGAATTGTTAATGCGCCTTTAATGAGACAGAACTTATTACACTAACGAACATTTCCAAAAATAACACTTCTTGATTCGCAATTTAAGAAAGATGCCTATAATTTCTAATAATTTCATTTCTTTGTAGAAAGTGTGTAAGTATTTATAATGAAATTTGCAAATGGAATTGACTCAAGCACACACACACACTTCTGGCACAGTTTAAACTACACGAGTGTGACAAATGCAATAGGTGTCAAGGAAGAATTTTGCTACGGTCCATTTGCCATTAAATGAGACAAGTGGAGGAGCAGCAATGGATTTTTAGGGCGTGTCTGCGCACATTGACATTCTGATTAAAAATTTAAAACCCTACAGAATTCAACTTTTGAACTATTTTTCCATAACATTCTCTACTCAAATGCTGATGATTTAGTTGCCGACGTGCCCGAAATTACCTTTTTTTTATTTCTGTCAAAGTTTTATTAAAAAATACCAAACTTATGGCATCAACATTTTGTGTATATTTAAATGAAGCAGTTTGCTACTTGAAAACTTTACCAAAAACCAGAAACTTGTTAACGCATTAATTAATTACAGTACATTTGATTACAACATAATTAATTTCTAACTCTAATTTTTAAAGTGCAGTTTGTACAACCTCAATTCAATCTTTTACATAATTCATTTACGGGTTATCTAGTTTCCATAGCAACTACAGAGGCTTTACACATAATTTCCCACGACTGGAGGGTGTACATCGCATGACATCATATTACATTGCTGATTTACTTTAATATTAATGAGTAAAGTAAACTAATGCAAACTATACCATTAATTAAATAAAAATTCCTTCTGTTACAAACTTAATAACAACAAACAAGTGTTATTCTTGTCTCATTTACTGCTTCATTTCCTCTGACAGAAGGAAATAGCACATTTACATTAAACACATTAAAAAGAGTTAGGTACAATTTATTTGATATTTTCCCTATGTAAACATTTTTGCCCTGTTGCTCAAGACACAATTAAATAATTTATTGCCACTTAAAGAGCATATGTAGGCTGATTATTTCCTTCGTTGCTTACATCAAGTTTCGAAATAAAAAATACAACTCATAAAATGTAAAGTAAACAAACAAAAGAAACAGAAAGGTCACTCTTAAAACAAGCTTCTACTTTTTATTACAATAAACTTCTCAATGAATGCAGCAAAGCATTGTTTTCTTTAAGGAAAAAAAACATGAAAACTAAATTGAACAGACGTTCAGTAAAAACTGGACACTCTGTTTATGTAAACTCTTTCTCATTTCAGTAAATCAATTATTTACACTGTTATTTTTTTTCTTATTTTTCTTTCGTGTTTGAAGCAGTAAAATCCTCCGATCTTTCTTTCTTCGAATCAGCTGTGAAGCTCAAATGAATTGGTCTTTAAAAGTAAATTGGATTCGTTTTTTCTTATTGATTAGCAATAGATCCGTTAGTGTGGCCCGCCTTTTCCAAACATTTGTCGATTTATCGCCGAAATTACCATTTTAGATTTCCTTTTGAGGCTGACCATAAACCGAAACGTTTATAACCTGAGATATATCTTTGTTTTATTATGGATTATCAGGAGGGTTGGATGTATAAGAATTAATTTTTTTTGTATTTAATGACTGGCCACACCCAAGTTCTTTCATTTATGTAATGGAAGAAAATTCATGCAAGACAGATTTAGTTGACTGTCTTTCTTTATCTGATGTTATCAACACGCAAAAGCCCTAAAAATTGATTGGACAACAGCAGTAAAACTGTGTTATTTATAAACTACTTGACTCATTAATTAAGCAGATTTTTTCTCTCTCCTTTTTTCCGTTTTTCGAGGTTAACGTTTAGGGCACATTCATAATCTAGGAATATAATTCAGTGGCCACAAGACTCAAGAAAAAACAAAGAGGTGCAGAGTGTTGCCTGTTAATTAGAAACCACAACTTTCTGCACGTAAAACTGATGGCTCATTAACTCACTTCTTGAACTTTATTGTTGTAAAGGGAAAACAAGCCTAGCTATAATATTAAATGCCACGTTTTATGCTAAAAGTCCATGATTCGGTAAACAGCTTAACTTCATTCTTAAATTTTAAATTTTACACAACAGAATTATTATTTTGATGTGAAAATTAAAGTGTTTTGCTGAAAGGATTCCGAACCTCAAGACGGTCTGATCTATTCTAAAGAAAGGTTGAGAAATGCGATAAATATAAATATAAGTTACGAAATAAAATGCATAAAAAATAGAAATGAGTTTTTTAAGGTATGCTAACGTAAAACATTTCAATTGTCTTGCCAAGCTTTACAAAAGAGAACCACTCCAAGTCTCTATTGATCTGGTCGGTGCTAGAAAGGGAAACTAGTAAAGCTTCACCTCAGGTCAATTTGTGGTATTTTAGGGCAAGACCAATTATTCTGCAGAAATTCCATTCTTTTGGCTGCTGTTTGTATTCTGTTTTTTTTTCTTGTCGAAACAAGGCATTTAGTTATTCTAAGATTAAGTACTAATTTCTTCACTTTTATTTCTGTTTTGCGTGAAATGAATTCAGTGATGCGTACACAGCATACTAATTGTGGCTTTTAATAAAAATTAATGAAATTCTACAGATTAACTCTCTAATTTATTAATCTTTTTAGAAGTTATGGTTGTGGATGCAAAGGTTGACAATAAATAAAGCTTTAAAACGATTTAGTTTGAAAAAATTTTATTTCCCTCGAATGAATTTTTTATTATTTTCTTCTTGGCCCTGTTAAATTTAACTTTAAAAAATAAAATTTATTATTTACAGCATTAGGTATTTTTTACCTCTAAAACTCGATATAAATTTAATTTCAGTTTATTACATGGAAGTTCAAACTTGATTATTGATCTACTTTTAAAAATTCAAAATAGTTATTGATCTGATAACATTTTACTCATCACGAATCTAAGTATGTAATATAAATACAATACTAAAGCGGTGATGAATAAAAATTTTAAATTTTAAATAAATAAATATTTTCGATTTAATTCATTGTAATTATAATGATTCTTATTCAAGCTTTGAATTGATAAATAAAAGCGGTTTTAAAAATGTCAACTTTGTGAATCCCTTCAGTCTGCACTGGCCCAGTGGCCTGTTTAGTTGCAGCGCGTTCGTAGCAAATGTTACATTTTGTTTCTTCATTACGAGTCTCACTGAGGATAAAACTTGAGTTTATTTTTTTCCATTACCGTATCTCTAGTTCTATCCATCTACAATAATTTTGTCGTAGCTTTCACTCGTATTATCTTGTTTGCCATTGGACTTGCCATCGAATGCATTTTCTGTTTATGTACGCTTTACGTCCCTGGAGAAGTGTTCGTTTCATGTAGCCGCAGCTTCATTTTTCCGTCTAAATGAGATTGTCTACTTTCAAGGCTTCAACTTCAGAGTCAAGTCTAAAAATAGCTGTGGAAGTAACGCAAGCAGAAGAACACGAAAACATAAGGGATTATCAGAACAATTAAGCTCGATTAACTTTTAATTCTATCAAGTTACGGATTAAAAATCGTTGAATGTTGTCTATTAGTTACTTCGGGGTTCGGATTTGTTTATTTCTGGATTATTAACTCTAAATGGTTTGTTAATAGATAAGTGAATCTGCTATTCAAATGTATGTAAAATTATTAGTCAAAGAGAAAATTTCGATTGTGTTTTGTAAAGTGGATGTGAAATATTTGAAGAAAATGAGGATGTCGGGAAATTTTTCAATTGATTTTTTTTGTCTGTTTAATTTTTTTTAAAGAAAGTATTTTCTTGAAGAAAGTAATGGAAAATAAACTGAACAATTTTTGTGTTTAAAGTTTGAAGTGGATTCTTAACTTTGAATGGAATTGTTTACCTTTTGAAGCCGAAGGGTATTTTTATAACAAATTCTTCGCTCTGCATAAAAGTACGATATAGAATAAGTGCAGAAATAGGAAGAAAATTTGTTATATTTATATGCAGATTTTATTTGACTCCTTTTTTGTTTTTTTCAGAATTTCAACATGATTGATTCAAATTTGCATACTTTAAGGGCGCAATGGATACCGAGAACAGAGTCATCTTGAACATAGGAGGCATACGGTGAGTGACTGTAAAAAAAAGTTTAATGAAATTCCACTAAAATTGGTAGAATTTTTTTTTACAAAATTCATAGCCTCATATTTCGTATTTCCTCTTTGCAATCTGCCTTTCAACCGCATAAACGAAGAAGGTGGTTGAAAGCGCCAGACCATGAAAAAGCTATTTTCAACTTTAGCGTACTTTAGTTCTAAACGTTGTTGTGAACTTTCAGACCAATATGCTTTTGCTGAATGTGTCACATTCAAAATGAAAAAAGAAAAAAAAAGGGAAAGAGAGAATAGAAAATTGATATTTCTTATATTTTTATAAGTTTTTTTTTTTTCTCCAAGTTGCCAAAACTTTTGTACATTAGTGTTGAAATCTTATATCACTGCAATCCCAACGATTCTCACGTTAATTCGTCAATAATAGCAGTTGATCCCAGAAAGCTGTCACCTCTGATAGAAAGATTTAATACTGTGACCTCAATAATGGCACTTAATCCTTCTAGCAATTCTTCGCGTCAACACCATTTTTTACCTATACAGTTAATTGAGAAAATGTCAAATACACACAATCTCGTTCTTGTTTTGATAATTACAATCTCAGTAATTATTTGATCGTAAAGGATTAAACAGCTAATGCTACTAACATCAATATTTAATCAGATGTTGTTTTTTACACAACTTAATCCATAAATTTAAGGAAACAGAACTGTAGAACATCTTCACAGAACGTTGACTTAATGCATTACTGTCACACACACAAAAAAATGTACAAAACTTTCCATGTTTGATTTATGTTCCGAGACATGTTTGAAATGTCACCAAGGCAATAGAAGTTGTAACATTGAAGTAGATACAACGAAATATTATGCAAGGTGAGCGCGGCACTCGTATTAGGAGTGCGGTGCTTTTAACTCAATGAACTAAAAGAAATAAAAAATAAAAATAATAATAAAAAAGAGGTACGATCTTGAGGCCGAACGAATGCAGTATTTTTAAAACTCACTGACAACTGTTTCCGTAATGGACTAACTACATAAATTTATGAATAAGCATATAAAATTGAAAAACAGAATTTCTGACATGATTAATTATATTATCTTATGCTAATCAATACATTTTCTCTTACTATTAAAATTTTTTCCCGCTGTACTCTGCTTTAATCTATTTTCTTTATGAGGTGCGTTGTAATTTTAAACTTTTTTTATTGGTCAGTATTGTACAGCAGCAGGCACTTGAGTTCAATTTGCAGACGGCGAATTGATCTGTGCCAGCAAATGTTTCCTCCATTTCAGAGTAGGTTTGCAATGCGGATGCTTCTGGTCCCTATCATGAAACCAAAGTTTGGCGATAAAGTGCAGAGTTAAACCTAAACCAACAGATCAGTAACGAAACCATTATCTCGAGTATTCCTCCTTTTCTCCCTTTGAAAACCATTTGCGCACGGAATGTACACCTTATAAAGATAGATACAGAATAATAAGGATTTGCTGCGAAATTCAATTAAATTCGCTATGAGCAGTAATACCCGAGATTTTCGGTAATAACAATCTTATTATCTGTTTATTAGATTTGAAACGTATAAGGCGACGTTGAAGAAAATTCCAGCTACACGGTTGTCCCGCCTCACCGAGGCTCTAGCCAATTACGATCCCATTCTTAACGAATATTTCTTCGACCGACATCCAGGGGTTTTCGGCCAGATTCTTAACTACTATCGCACCGGTAAATTGCATTACCCAACTAATGTGTGCGGCCCCCTCTTTGAAGAGGAACTCGAATTCTGGGGCTTGGATTCCAATCAGGTATAAAAGTTGCCAAAAGTTATAATTGATGCTTTAATATTTATAATCTAATTTTTATTCATTGAAGGTCGAACCATGCTGTTGGATGACGTATACGATTCACCGTGATACACAACATACATTGGCAGTTTTAGATAGGTAGGAACATAATTGAAGTCGAATCTCGTTTACAAATGTTACAGAAGACCTTCTTTAAATTTTTACAAATTATCACTCCCTCGGTTGGTTGGTTTCCTCATTGCTTCGATAGGTAATAAGATGATTCGCTTGTGTTCGGCAGTCTCCTGGTGTAGGAACGATAATAAACTTTCTTCGCTATCACCTCTCAAGAGACCATCTCTGGTGACATAAAAACTTTTTTTTTTTTTTTAGTTTGTTTTCGGTTTTAAAGTTTAATTTGTTTCTGAATTTAATGCATAAATAAATAAAATCGAATTCTTTCCCCCTTGAATTCCAAGAAAAATTAGTTTGCCCATTTGTTGTAATTACAAAATGCGAACAAGTGCAGAATAGACGTTAATTCGATGATTTACTACTACTTTGGAGTGTTAGAATGGGTTTATTTTTAATTATTCGCTTTGACATAAATCATTTAACTGTTATTCAGAAAAAGGATTTATATTAATCTTATAATTTTATTTATTTAAGTTAATATAAATATTTAGGAGAAAAAACAGAAAAAAATAATAATCCAGAGAAAATAACTTTATATTTTTGATGTCAAAATAGGAAATTGAGTTAGAAGTACATTTCTCCTTCACTTATCAGAATGATAGGTGAATGTCACTGAACTGTGGTGTTAACATTGGCCTCTAACATTGTACATTTTGCACATGTTCTCGCCTCTCCCCTCGGAGATGTCTGTAATAAAACAACAACATCAATATTTATTTCTACACCATTTTCTTTCTCCATTTCTCCCAAATGGATTGTACATCAAGGACTAAGAAACTACAAATCTCTTTTTTCTAACTATAAATTTACTACTTTTTTCCCCTTTTAGTTTCAAGTTAAAAAAAAATTCCTGTTAAAATTTTAATATTTCATAAGCTGACGCTTTTGTCTGGTCTGAAGGGAAACATAAACCATATGTCCAAGACTAAGTAAAAGACATTAATTTGTTGATGGAGACTAAAGTAAAAGATAGCGTTGAAAGGTAATTTAATTTGTTGTGACAGGTTGTGTGAGTGGAATCTTGTCCTTATGTTGACAGGCTAGATTTAGATACGGAGAAACCGAGCGAGGAGGAAGTGGCCAGAAAATTTGGAATGGAAGATGAATTTCTTGAAGGCCGACTCACCTGCTGGCAAAAGATCAAACCTAAGATTTGGGCTCTCTTCGACGAACCTTACTCCTCTGCTGCGGCTAAGGTAAAAAAAAGAAAAGTAAACTATAAAAAGGGTCGTTGATCTAAGTAATTCCCATACCAAAGCACGTTCCATGGGTTTTTTTGGGTTTATTTCTGGCAACCATAGGCGAATAAGAAATACCTGCAAAACTGTGGCAAGATAAATGTTTATTTATGTCCGACTTAGGGCTCATTTGAGATATTGATGCCGCAAACTGGATAAAAAAAAATTTTGCATCGATTTTCCTTTTTCCAACAAAAATTATAAAAATAAAACTTATTTTTGAGTTACAACAAACTGCAACGTATGCAGCACTAAGATATACCTTCCCGCGTACTGCAGTAAAGCCTTTGAAATGCAAAATTTACATTTTAGAATGGCATAAAAGATAAAAAGGTTTTTTTTATTTCGCTCTTTCTAACTTTATTTAAAATTCAAAAATACTGCCGAGAAAAGGCATTTAACAGATCTTCAACGCTCCCAGATCCTATGCATTGTTTAAATCTAACATTAATAACATTAACCCATAATATTTTTACCGTTGTTTATTATTACAGTCAGCAGAAGTTTTGGAATAGTTTAGGAATCTGTACCAAGGGAGCTGTGACCACAGCCATAAAATGTTAGAAGGTCTTATAGGTTAGCCCTGCCCAGTTGGTTATTAAGGAACTTCTTTCTCTGCTAGGATGAACTTCATCTATTGCAGAATAGAATGATTTATTCGCTTTGAGAAAGAACGATTTATACGAGTAGAAAGAACCTAAAGAGATTGAAACTAAGAAGCTGCTGTTGAAGATTGATTTGATCTTTCTATAGCAAATGGTAATAAATACTTGAGAAAAAAGCTCCGCCTGAAAGTTGGCTCAAAGTAAAACTGATGCATTGCAGGGAAGCGATCTGAATTCGTTTATTTTCTTTAATGGTTGACTAGCGGCAAATTTTAAATTGGAATTTGAATATTTAATTTAAAACAAATATTAATGTTATATGAAACTGAAATAAAAAATTTTTTTTTTGTTTTACTTTCAGGTGATTGGTATAGTGTCAGTGTTTTTTATCTGCGTATCCGTATTGTCTTTTTGTCTCAAGACACATCCAAACATGCGAGTGCCTGTGTTGGTCAACCAAACAGTAGATGGAGCAGACAATGTGACATACTGGAAACTTCACAAGCTACAGACTGAGCCACACGAGGCCTTTTTTTACATGGAGTGCATTTGTAACGCGTGGTTCACTTTCGAAATTGGAATTCGTTTTGTATCGAGTCCGAAAAAAAAGGAATTTGTCTGCGCGCCAGTCAATATTATAGATTTTATATCAACTCTTTCTTTCTATACTGATTTGCTCTTACAAGAACTTGCTTACCATTTACAAAACTCGGATATTTTCGAATTTTTCAGGTAAGAACGCTTCCGCTTCAACGAATTTCGACATTTAAATCTCACTCTATGAATAAAAAATATGGTTTACCGAAACATTGGCATGCAAAGATTGATAAAGACATTTTGTCATTTACAAAAACAAAAAAAGGAAAAAATCCTCAAAATCGATTCGGGCATTTGCAATATAAAAAAAAGTCAGAACGGCTCGTATTTTGCCACTAGAAAATTAATTTTCAAACTTCCATATCGATTTGGGAAGAATCTGAAGTGTGATCTGATTAATTTTCTTTTTCTATATTTAGCATAATTAGAATTCTCCGTTTGTTCAAGCTGACTCGTCACTCCCCAGGACTAAAAATTCTCATCCACACTTTCAAAGCGAGTGCCAAAGAACTGACATTACTCGTCTTCTTTCTCGTTTTGGGAATTGTCGTTTTCGCCAGCCTTGTCTACTACGCCGAAAGACTGCAGAAAATGCCTCGCAACGATTTCAACTCCATACCAGAGGGACTTTGGTGGGCCATTGTCACAATGACAACCGTCGGCTACGGAGACATGGTTCCCCGTAGCTATGGAGGAATGTTCGTCGGAGCTTTGTGTGCCTTGGCCGGTGTGCTAACCATCGCGTTACCGGTTCCAGTCATCGTTTCCAACTTCACAATGTTTTATTCCCACACGCAGGCACGATCAAAACTGCCTAAGAGGAGACGAAGAGTTTTACCAGTAGAACAACCGCGACAAAGAATCAGACAAAGAGGTGAAGGCAATATCCATCACAGAAGAATGAACGCTATCAAACATCACCATCCAGCAGTTCTCAAAGAGTTTAGAAACCCAAAAATAGGTTATTTCTTTTTTACTTATTCGTAAAACTAAAAATGAATTTTAATTACACTCGTTTCTCGGACAGGCAATTTGAATGGTGTTAATGTGGTGATGGCCCCATTCCAAGGAATGGGTTCCTCGTTGACGCCACCAGCTGTCGCCGACCAGTCCAGACCTTCTAGCGCCACTGTAAACATGGTCGCTTTATTGCCATCCTTTGCACCCCGTCAAACGGACGCCTCGACTGCAGAACTGGATACCCGTCCGCCCACAAGCATTCAGCGCCCTCCATCGATGCATTCACCGAGTGGCTGGCCGGCTTCGCCTATTTTCCAACAGAGGTCGTTCAAAGAAAGTGGGGCTAATAAAGAGATGAGTGATGAGGAGAAGATGGGGTTGTATGGGATTATAATGCTGCCAGGAACAAATATTCACATCTAAGAATGGTATCGTTTGGTTAAGATTTTGTTTTTTAAAATAACCGCTGATTACTGGTTTAATTAAAGAGTGAGAATCGTTAAAGTTACATCCAATTTCTTTTATTACTGTGAAATGAACTGTTTTGCCATTTTCCAGACCGTTTGAGTGGAAAGGTTACTTTACCTGAAAGCGATTTTGCAGTTTTTTTTTCTTTTCTTTTTTAAATCTGGTTTTGCAGACGATTAAAGAGAAACAAATTGTCAAATTAAATTTGGGTAACGTAATCATCAAAATTTCATTACTTTATCAAAATGTTATCAAACAAATTGTTTGAATAAATAACCACAAAATCTTATTACGCAAATTACATTTGAATCATTTTAGAGGAAAAATAATGAAAATGAAAATGATTACATTTTAAAAATAGCTTTAAAAAAAATTGAAACAATTTAATTTTAGCAAACCAATAAGAATTTACGAATAGAATTCAATTTGTGAAAGGAGTGCATCGTGCAATTGCTTATTTAACTCGAAGATTGAAGCCGGAGCACTAGATGGCGTTGAATCTCTGACAATAATAAATTTTTTAGCTGTTGAATCTTTCGTTTCGTTTTATAAATGATTTCAAACGTGATTTTTGTCTTTGGCATTTTGATGACCATAATGATAAAATTTGCATGTCTCAAAACTGTCTGTCTTTCATGGATCTAACATACGTACAGATCTCAGTTTGTACTGTATACAAAAATCGACATACTCAGGCGTTTTATGTAAGATGCTGCCAAATATTAAGTAAAAATTTTAACTTAAAATTTTTGTGACAAGAAATGCATTATTACTTATAAATTATATTTACGAAATTCAGGTTTGTACCAACTATTAAGAAATTAGAATAGAAAAAGTTATTTACAGAAAAGTTTATTTACTATGGAAATCTATAATTAACTTAAAAAATATGCTAAATTTTGGTGTTTTTTTTTAAGTTCGATATTTATAATTTATCTTCGGAGAAGAAAAAATATTTATAAAAATTGTTACTATTAAAAAAAAAAATTCCAACGTACTTAATATCATTTATCCAATCTTTATCAAGTGTTCTCGTTAAGGGTATATTAATGAGAAAAAAATTCAGATGCGAGAAATAAAATGTGACATTTTGTCTTATCATGACTTGAGGCACTTTGAAGTGAATTTTAAACACTTTTTAACTTGAAAAACACACAGCAACTCCCCATTTCAGAAATCGACTTATCTTTCAACCAATACAGATATCAATACTTCTCCGTAGCTTGTATTTGATGAAGCCCAAATAAACTGCATGAGAGACAGAGAAGCCCACCATCATTGATCATAAAAGCTTCAAAAATTTATTCTTAATTATTAAATCTGTGCTTTTCTTTTGCGTATAAAGTTAGGCTTGCTAATTAAAAATTTTTTTTATTGAAATGAAATATTGTTACTTATTTCAAGTATTTATTCAAGTGCATGAATAAGTAATGATGACAATTCCTCTGAGTCGTCTAAAGTATTGCGGTGCAGCGAGAACCGTTAACTCCACTTACTTTTAAGTAACTTTTAATTATAATTGGTAGATTTATTTTTAAAATAAAAACTTTTTAATTTTTATTTCAAGACACGTAAAATATCAAATTGTATCATCTAATGTTTATTTAACTTTTCTTTTTCAATTCAAATGAAGTGATGCAATTGGAATTGCTTTGATCTACCGCTAACTAAAATTTGTAAAAATAACATCGTAATCAAAGAAGGAAAACGTAGTTGCATACGTAAACTGAAATAAAAAATTTAGGTTTTCTTTGCGCTTTAATCAAAATGAACGATACGTTTACGTTATACTGATTCAGGTAAATCATTTGAGTGGAGTTGTTGAACTCTCAAGCAAACTGATCGCATTAATATGGATGCTAAAACGAGATGAGAAGCTTTTTGTTGAAATTAATTCGTTAACAATGGGTGTGGTGTTGTGATGTTAGGATGCAGAGCATTGGCTATTGTCTATCTCATTGCTCTGTTTGACGAGCCCATTAACTTATTCCCTGTTCTTGTTCCACTCGCTTGATTACTTTTAACACTGATCAGGAGTGTCGTAAAGACGATGCACTTTAACGCTTGAAAATGGCGCCTCTGTGCATCGTAAAGATAAAACCATTTGATTGTTGCTCTTGCTTGCCTGATCTTAATTTAGTGCGTTTTGTAACTGCACATAACTAGCAGGAGACTAATACGAAACCTGATTGATATTTGCCAACTGTTCACGACAGATTAAAAGCCATTTACTCCAGAATCTTCCATTACAATAAAAGTTTTTGGTCTACGCCTTCGAGTGTTAATTCCTGGAAAGAAATCAGTCTAAATTGGTTTGATTGCACTTTTTGACAATTTGGCCGTCGACAGTCCACCCACATGGCAACAGCTGGTAGAACATGTTGAGATGTGAGTGTTCTCGCCAGAATGAGACTCATTACGTGGGCCATTGCGTTTTGTCATAATTCAGAGTAGACAGAATGGCGTCTCTTGTGTGGCAGTGGTGGCCAATTGCCAAACGCCCCGCAACGACGCCGGTTGACAAAGCATTCTTAATTTTCCTTTTCATCTCGTCCGATTTTCTTTCTAACAGGTGGAAAATCTCAAAACTTACTTCGATTTCATCACTTTTGAAACAATTGCATGAAATATTGTCAATGTCTTACGTAAGAAATAAAACAAAAGGAGGCTTCAAGGTAAATAAATAGACTACTCGAAGGGATACATTTAATTTTCTCGAAAACTCTCTATTTGAAACTTCAAATTTAATCCATTATTACGATCGCTGTACAATTCTTCTATAAAATTCCCCGCGGATCAACTGGTTGTATAATGTGATTTGTATTCATGTCTAGTGCGAAAGATTTTCTTCGAGAGCAATTCTCCTCCATCACAGTGTTTTATTATCGAGGAACTGACATGAACATGTCTTTTCGTATATTCAGTGAATGATGAAGCAATAATGAAAAACTATTCCGTCCATTTCCATACTAACTCTCATCACATTTTTCTATTTTTTTATCTTTTCATTTATGATTACATTATAGCGGTTTAGCAACAAACAAAACGTCTTCATAGCTTGCTTTAAGAAGACCATTGGGATTTGGAATCGGAGAAGCCATTTTCCCCGCTCATTTGTTCTTCGTTAAAATAAATGAATGCGTCCCCCATCAACCGGTAATTGACGGTGTGGTAGGACATTCGTTTTATCGCTTGTACACGTTTTGCCATGATGGAAGCTTTAAAAAGTCCAGAGAACGTAAAAGGGTTGAGACAAGTTAAATTGCTCAAAGATTTTTATAAATTAAATAGATATTACAATGAAAGGTGCGTTAATTAGTTGCGAGTTTTAAAAGGGGATAAACACAATCATAAATCTTTATAAAATTTGAATAATGAATTTTTCCAAACTGAAATAAATTGATTTCGAACAAATTAACTTTTGACCAATCTGTAATAAAATGACAAAGCGATGGGAAAAAGTGCTCGTTAATTATTTGTCTCGTGCAGCAGTCACCACGTAAAATAAATTCACAACATTCTTTTTGAAGATGTAATTTTAAAGATGTTCTGAGAATCAGACCAGATGCTGTGCAGATGAAGTTGTATTAGCTGCACAAAAATAATCAGGATTTAATAAAATACAAGTGTTTTATTGTTTATAAGATGTTGAGTTTGATTATTTTTTTATTATTTTTTTCAATAAAAAAAATCAACAATTATTTTTTGCATCGCCTTTACTTTTAATAAATTCTTAAAAATTAAATTATCGTGATGAAGTTTGAGTAAAAATAACCTGTTTGTTTTTTTTTCTTCTCTGCAGCACTCGATGGCTTCAGACATGAAAAATTCAAATTATTCTTCGATATCATTAATGAAACTGATGCATTCGGGTGATAATTGCTTCTAATTTACTATTTATATTCATGAATTCCAAATGTGACGATTGTTATTTAGGATTGTACTAAGTTGCCTAGCAACCAATGTCGTAATTAAGTTCATTACAGATGTTGATGGACGCTAAAAATACGTAAATTTATGAATGACTTTTTAAATTTAAGATTCTGGAGAACCTTGTTTGAATTATTATCGATTAAGTATTACATAAAATGTTTTTATTCACATTTATAAAAAAGTTTTATACTGGCATCAGCAATTTCGTAACATGACGTCAGAAATTCGAAGTTTTAGCTTTAAGAAACGTGCTCGCATTACTCTAGTTGCCCCAAATACCACAAGTCGTCGCGATTGTTAGCATTCTTTGGTTGCTAGGGGCAACCGTTCCTGCTTGCGCATGATCGGTGGCAGTGAGGCCAGAGCTGAGGCAGCGGAGGAGTAATGCCCGGCCCTGTTGCGCCAGCGTGGTTCGGAGAAACCGCGATTAGCTCATTTTAACCCGAGAGTGTAACAACCGAAGATCACCTGGCCTACGGAATTTGAAGCGCACACCATCCTCTATCCTGTAAGTACCGTCAAACCCAACTTCAACTCCATCCCGTAACAGCCGTATTCGTTCGAATTGATCAATGAAACTCGACATTTAAAAAAACAAACTAACCCACATTGAGTTTGCTCGAATAAAACATATCCCCACTTTCGGGTCACTTAAAATCAATAATAACACATTATTTAGCCGCCATCTTTTACCACACCGCAAGGCATTGTTGGTACTACACCCGACCATGCTGTAATGAACAAGAAATGACTTTATTCTCCAACTTAGGCCTCATTAACCAGCTAATTACGATTAACAGCAACCCTATCCTCATTGGTTCCTCTTATTTCGATTTTCCACTTGATGTAAACGCCCACAATTGTCTAAACTTGAACAAACGTCATCGGTTTTATTACCTATCAAATTGAAACCTGCTATCACAGTATACATAAACAGCAAGAGTACCTAATTTTCAGCTTCCTCCGAACGCCAATAAGGGGATCATGGCCGAAATAATTATTATTTTCTTTAAAAGACGGCCAGAATTGTCAGTGGAAGATTCCAAATTATTATACTGCGCGTCGTAATGCCTGGAAATGAATGGCGGTTTCGGTTTCGAGAAATAAGTAGAAGGTGCTGAGGTTAGGTTCAATCCGTTACATCACAGCAATTTTCGACTGCAGGACACTTTGATTAAAGCTACCCTTATAAAATGGGACCCTGGAAAAGGTTTTTCCATCGATTTTTCTGGAGGTTTATATATCCAGATAGGAAATTATTGCATGTAAGGTTAATTTGAAGCGACATTAGTCGGGAGCAGTTAAACCCGAGCGCGTCTTATCAAATGAATTATTTCGCTTGATAATTTTCGTTTCTTGTTGGTGGAAGGGTCACGTGATACGAACTGGAAATGTTTGTGATGGAAAGACGTAAACAAGTTTTTGTTCGAACTGTATAATTATCGTCAAAGTTGAAATCTGAATCTCAGTGTGAAGCTACAAATTAAAGCTTACATGATGATTAAATGTCATGGGGATAATAAAATATCTGAATCCAATTATACGAATAGGATGTAATTGACCGTCGTCATTACGCGTCAATCAGAAATGGCGTTTGTTTATCTTTGTTGTAATATTTGTTTGCAGATGGCAACTATCAACACTGGGAGCAAAAAATGATTTGAATTTTTGTAAATCCATTTTTTCTTGCAGTGGAATTGCAATTAGGAGTTTGTGTGTGAAAGGATTTTTATTTCCTTGGTGTATTCTCGGAAGTGTTTAGGTGTGAGGATTTACAGACGTAATTTTGTAGTAAATAATATAACAGTTGGGGGAGGGTACTGCTTGTGCTGTTAGTGGCTACAACGGCTGTATGCGACCTGTCACAATATCTGAAGTAACTATACATCATTAAAATGTTAATATTACAAAAAATTTCATTAAAAAACAACTAAAACAAGCAAGCGAAAACGATTCGTTCAAAATAGTAGGGTCATGTTGTATTTGTAGTCGCAAAATAGGATTCGAATTCGCAAAACTATCGTTAAAGAGTTTTACGATGAATTTTATCGTGGTTCACAAAGTTTACATGGTTATTTGGAAATAACGATTAAATTTTGTCGTAAAATTGCCAATAAGGGGTTTCTTGTGATTTTACTGAAGAGCTGATGCTCGACTCGCATATTTATCAGAAACTCCTCTTCGGCATAACGTAAAAGTGTAAAAATTGTAGGCTTTTCATCACTTCTTGGTATGTAATGAGGGTTTTCATGCTAATTAACTCGGTTATCGTCTCATCGAAGGTTTTTATTCGACATGGGGTACTAATGGTGTCAAACTATAGATTTTAGTTCAGTTTTTATCGTTATGTAGTGGGCTCTTATGCAAATCTTCTCTTGGTAAAAGGCAAACACAGGTAGTCGTTAATGCAGGCCACTTTTGATATTTAATCGATGGGAATAGATCAAAGAGATTAAACACTGCGAGAAAAATGGATTTACGAAAATTTTCAAATATTTACAATTATTTATGTATTGTAAACATTTAATACACATTACGTTTGAGTTTGTAAAAAAACATTCGTTTAAAACCGTAAATTTAATTAATTCTTATAAATTTTTTTAAATCCCATTTTTCTTAGTTGTCGAATGAAGCAAAATTCAATGAATTTTTAAGCGTAAATTGTTAGAGCCCTTCGACTTAAGCGAGATTTAATGAATTTGTCGATAATAACCTTGCCATAGTAAACTTTTTATCTGTAACGATTAACAGACACGACAAATGTTTGATGAAGGGGAAACCTTTTTTTTTAAAATAAAAACGATCTCAAATAAACGCCGGGGCAAACAAACTCATTTCCTTCACCAATAAATGACACGTTGATTAGAAGAAGTCAATTTACACGACCTAATATTTGATTAAAGCAATAACGTTGAATTTGTTTTCATTTTAAGTTTGCACCAGGTTTCAATTAACTGATTCAAATTAGTCGCAATTGAACATTTCATACCGTCGTAATTAGTGCAAACTTAAATCCAGTTGAGTTTATCATTAATATTTAATAATGGATGCAGGATGCGAGATGAATCTGAAGAGGGGACTTGTGATTAATTTAACGTCGCCTTGACTTTAAGAAGAGAACATTTGTCATCTTCTTGAGATTTTCCTATCGATTTAAGCTTTCTGTCAAGTGTTATCAATTATCATGTGATTGGCAATGGTTGAATTTCCCATTTTATTTATTCGGAGAAATAGAGCAGTTTTACTACGATTTTTTTTAACTCGTTACTTTTGCTCACGCCCAATTTAATTCCTTTTTGCTTTTTCCCAACCGTATTCCATTAAATTCGTTTTGAAGGCACAATTGCATCGATGTTGTTTAAAACTGCATGATGTTACAAAGCAAGTTGAAAGAAAATGGAGTTAAGTGCTCGGTCAGTGGACGCTTTAAGCAGACAGACGAAATCTGCAGTCATTATTGATCAAATGCGAGATCGTATTGGACACCCTTTAGTTAGTCATGCGGGTATTTCCCACATTGCACCGAGCTCAACGGATCTAGTATTGAACTGTGAGGTGAGACGTTACATGATTCATCTGACGTTGTGTTTGCTGTTGGCTTGTAAGACTTGTTGGTGAACATTTGTGATGGATTTTTGTGTGTGTGTGTGTGTGTGTGTGTGTGTGGGATTATTCAACGGTAATTGGGTTGACAAATTATCAATTTTGTTTTAAAATTTGAATTGTGTGAAGGTAATCGAGATTGAAAATGTTTTGTATTGCAGATTGTGTCATGTAAGCGGTGTAACTAATATCGGGTACGATTAGATTTCGATAAATCGATAATAACGATTTCAAAATCAATTTCCAATCGCATAGATCTGTAGTGTAAAGAAAAAATGTGTTAAAAGCTGAAAGAATTGTTATTGATTTAATTTTTGTACATTTAATATAGCACTTTAACATTTTAACATCTGGTTTGTGTCTCTATAAACGCCCAATGCTGTAGTGAGTTAATAGAATAAAGACAAATACAGAAAATGATTTTGATTATAAATCAATGAACAGTAGGTGCGTTCAAAGAATTATTATTATTATTATTCTGAAATGATGTACATTTTGTCTTTTAAGAGATTTTGATTCTCAAGAATCAATTCATTGAATGGATTTTTAGATTAAAAGAGCGGATTCTTGGATTTGAGAGTTGAAATGATAAAAATTAACAAAGACTTGACTCCAACTAAAATCAGTTTGCTGATTTTCTGCAATAATCGAATGAAAATCCATATAACTTTAAACGCACCGAGGTATTCTTGTATAAATTTTGATTTTGAATGATTTTTCTTTTCTGCCAATAACACTTGTCTAAGAAATACCTCCCTGGGGCATGCTAGAATAATAGCCTTGCACAGCCACGTTTTCGCTCGGGTGATTTTTATCCAACGGCGCAATTTTTAGCAGAATTTATTTAAAACACATCACCTTTGATTATAGCCGATAACGCAAACATTTACTCAGACGACATCGGCGATTAAAATTAATTTTAGCTTTATGGTGCTGGTTTTTAGTTTAAAAACTACACAGATGCCACATCTTCCCCAAGGAAAAGCAGAATAAATTTGAACTTTAAACTAACTTATAATTACATCAATGCCTTTAATTAAGTTATAAATAATTAACCTTTCGGCTGAAGGATTCGGTTCCAATATCTTTTGGCGGTAAGGGAGTGTGCATTACTCCAATGACATTTGTCAATAAACATATTCCCCACTTTTTTTGCTTTTATTTAATGAATTGTGATGTCCGACCTTCAATCATTGATGTGTCTCTGGAGAGAAATGTAATATTGTAAAATTGATTTTGAATTCGCTCACTCGTTCTCCCTTTTGGCTCCCTTCCATTGGCATAGCGTTGCATGTGACGGGCGCAGGTGTAAAATGTAGGTGCTTACACTGCATGGCATTCACTTGGAAATTGGAAAAAAATACATGAAAAGGTTATAGGTTGTATGTTTACACATGTTAACAACCTTTACAGCACTCGAATTCGATCGGAAAGTAGATTGAAGGTATTTTCCCACCCTCGCAGTCCGAATGTTTGTTTACAAACGTTATGCAATTGCAAAAATTAATTGAATTGATGCGCATAGAAATTGACAAAGTAATTACCTATAATTTGCTCACACCTTTTCCTCATTTGAAAATGCGCTCATGATGAGGAAGTCGATATAATATAAATAATAGAAATTTTTTTTATTCACTTTGCATGTGTCTTTCAAGTTTGGAACATGTTTTTGACATTTAATCAGTTTTGTATTATTAATAGAGCAGTGCGTGTGAAGTTTGTATCAAAACTTATTTTTCTTTTCCATGTACTAAGTATTAAAGTGAAGTTTGAGGTGAAATTGAAGCTGATGAAGCCTTAGGAAGGTGGAATGAGTTAATTGATAATGTGACTTGATGTCCAATTGTGTGTTTTTTGGTTTTTGAGGTGTCTTTGGATTAATATGACTGATTTTTGTGATGATTTTCCTTCCGGAGGATGTCGGGTTATTAATTGGAAGTGTCGTGATAAGATAAATTAATTACAGAAAGGTGATATTATTGTCAACATAATTTTTTCTCTCCTTAATATATTACAGGAAGCTTTTAGGATTACAAACTTTTTTATACAAAAGATGCAACTTGTCTTGACAGTACAGGAATAAAATTAGCCGTTTTATGAAAGTAAAAGAATGTTATCATAGCTGGAAGAGTCTTTGTTACAAAATAAAAGAGAAATTATTGAAATTTCTTTTTGTCCGCCTTAAATTGCTATGCTAAGATCGAGTTTTACTTTAAATTAGGTTAATAATTATTAGAAGTTTTATGTTTCATGAGTACACGTCCCCGAAAAAGCCATAATAACAACATGTTATATTAATGTTACGCAATATTATATTGGGTTTTGGGCGTTGCGATTAGCTAATAAAGTGGTCATGATCAGCAGATAACAATCACCAGACAAGATAACACGTAAGAATCACTTGGCTGTTGCTATACAGACACAGAAAACAGATGGCCCTGTACGTTTTCCAATTGGAAAAAAACCGAACAGCATTTTATTTTTTGAGCTCAAATTGAAGGTAAAAAGAGCACTCGTTTCATTTTTAATCTACTAAACTGCTTTGATGCTGATGACTATGATGGAAGCCATTTAAAACATGTTCCACTTTACTGCTGTTAGTTAATGGATTGATGAAGCAAAATGACCCAGCACGAGGACAACGCCGTACAAATACGTCGCTATTGCGCATGTGCAGTAGCTACCATTAAAAGTCTTTATGGCTTGTATATCAGTGCATGTTTCTATGGCTCCGAGTTGGATTTAGAGCAAGACATTGAATAGAATGGTGTGAAAATGCTGTGAGATTTTTCTTTTTATATTTTTTTTTCCTTCGCCTTTCTGAGTGACAATCTTTTCCTTTGTCACTGGTGGAGAGGATAAGGTAGGAGTGTTTCAGTTTTAGAAATCCCCGATCATGCCAGGATTTTCTACAGTTTGGAAAGAATTGTACTCGTGTGACAGTTTTGATTGCTTTTTTCCTCAAATCCTCCATTGACTTAGATACATTCCAATAGCGACTGAATGTGGGTAAGAAATGTTATTAATTTAAGTTATTAATCGATTTCTTGTCTGACAGTTGGTTGGCATATCGCTGCTTTTTGATTTTTTTTTAAACTAAAAAAAATGAGGCTGAAAATAAATAAAATTTTCTATTGAATTTCGTAGGAATAAATACTCTTTTCATTGCAGAAATATGACGGAAATTGGTAAATTGAATGAGACTCGCAAGTTTTTGAGAAAATTGATTTTTCCCTTTAATAATAAGTTTTAAAAACAACTTTAAGACATTCAGTTTGTACAGTTATTGTTACGAAACTGTAATTTCTTGAATTAATCCGCAGTTTTGGTTTGCAACATGTGATACTGATCTAATTTTCGCTGATTCCATTTTCCAAGCGCAGAATACAAAAGTTTCGCACATGCGCAATCCATTTTTAATTTAAGTCCGGATTGAATCGGTCGACCCTTTGTAGACTCTCTCAAAATCGGTATTTCGTATTCTGTTTGCTGTGGAAATGTAATAGTAATAAGGAAAAGGGACAAAATATGAAAAAAAAAATGTGAAATTTCAACACACGTGAAATATTCGAGACAAATATATGCCATTGTCGTTTAAAAGCACGAGATCTCATCAAAAAAAGCTGTTTGCGCGTACGTTTTGAATCATCCATACCTCACTCAAAACAAAATTAAATTTGAGCAAAGTGTGCGCTCGGCTTTAAAAATCGACTGTGTGGTGCGTGCGCTAAAGGTGGTGTCACCTTTGTATACTGCGGTCCAACTCCGTCTTCATTCAACAGCATGACCAATTGCAGTGTCGCCGAAAAATACTGACTACTGTCATCTGGTTACCCGCTCGGGATAATACATTAACTACCTCGAATAAGGGCGAGCCGTGTAAGTGAAGACGCAGATAAATGTTGTTTTTTATCCGGAAAGTAAAGGGCATTGTTTTATGATGTCGTTTTTTTTTATTAAGGGTTAACACAATCAATAGTTTAGAGATGGATGGACGGTTGATGAGGGTTTTTATGTATGAGAAAAGCTGATGGGTTTTGTTTCTAATAGCTTGAAGTGTTTAGCACGTAGAAAAACCGTTGGGAATGCGCCTCGTGTTGCGATGAGTGGTGAATGATAAAATGGGGTTGCTTAGGTGCGGTGCCTTTCTGCACAATCTCGTTGTGCGGACGAAGAAATGCGTGGTTTAATTTTAGCTCTGCTGTGTAAAAAGTAAATCTCATAAACACGTACTTTATTTCGAAGCTTATCTGATAGTCATGTGAATGGGTGGTTCGGTTAACATTTGTTGTTCGTGTAACTCGTTATAGAGGAATCCAAATCCTAAGACATTATTTTTTTAAAATTTTGTTGATACGAAACTTGCTATAACGAAAATTTTTAAGTTGAAGTTTTTTCGTTATAAAAAGTTTTGCATAGCTAAAAAACAATATTACGAATATTATTTCTCAAATTCGCAATAACGGGGTTTATAATTAAAACTCATTGAAATTTTTTTTTTTTTTTTTAGTTTCCAGCGTTTTGTTATAAGTGGGTTTGTTTTTGTAATTCTTAAAAAATCAGTTTAAAGGATTTTTTTCAAAAATTTTTTTTCGTTAATTGTAGCTTTTGGATGATGAGTTTTTATTGTTTTCTTTAGTGAAATTCTGAAATCGATAAAATTACTTTTTAATGATTCTACTTTTTAGA